>JAODAL010042188.1:0-35093 GCA_025379985.1 Phyllomedusa bahiana | reverse complement strand
TTTTCTGCAAATTTCTGCCAAAAAAATTCCGCCTAACGAAAACTAAAACCCAAACCCCCAATGTAAAATTTGGAGTATTTTTTTTTTTTTTTTAGCAAATAGTGACTAAATATTCCATCTAATCCTAACTCCAACCCTTACCCCAAGCCTGGGTTAGGGACAGCTTTTCAGTGAACTGTCAAAATATTCCACCTAACCCAACTCCAAACCTAAACCTAATTTAAGGTTAAGGACTGCAGGATTTTTTTTTTTTTAGAAAAATTCTGACTACATTTTCCACCTTACCCTTCCTCCAATTTAGGGCTACCTGTATGAAAAATGTCTGGGGTTTTACAAAAACCTTTTTTTCCCCATTGGGCACCAATCACGCGCCCCTCTCTTTTTTCCCAGAAAAACTGTAGAAAGGGAGAGGGGCCTTTGTTTATTTTGTTATGGGGAAAACCAAAGGATTTTTTGACCAAGCAGTTTTCTTTACATGTGGCCCCTAGTGTTAGGTGTGATTTTTTAAGCAAAAATTCTGCAAAGGGAAATTTTTCCAAAAAGGGTCAAATTTACCGAAACAGTAAAACCACAGTTTCAAGAGAACTATGGATTAGCCTCCTCTCCCTGTTCGATTGAAAACCCGGGGCCCAAAAGCGCCGCGAGAAAATACAGTCTATGGGGTCAGCCCCCCCCCCCCCACGTCGCAGGAGTAAGGGGCCCGATCAGCGCGACTCCCAAAAAAACCCCCGAAATTTTGGGGGGCCCCCGGAAATATGTAAACAAAGCCTAAAATTATTCACCCTGACCCTGGGTTAGGCCCCGGTTATCGGGGGAACCCCCTTTCAAAATATTTTACCTACCCCAACCTGTAATCCCAGTTTAGGATTAGGGAACATTTTTTTCACAAATTTTGCCAAAATTTTCTTTGGGCCAACCTGAAACCCATTTCCAAGATTTGGGTCGAATTTAATCACGTCCCGAATCTGAAGACAATACAATTTTTGCAGAACAGGCAGTCCCCCCGATTTAACGTTCTGATTTACATCTGTCCCCTGTTAAAAAGGGAGATTTATGGGGCATGTGAACTTGTCTTTCCCATGTTCCACAGCAGGTAGTAGCTTGAACGACAATTTCCCCGCATCCCACGAAAACATAATGAAAATGGGGTGAAATCTATTAACGGGGGGGCCACAGCAGCAAAACAAAGTAAAAACCCTTTCCCGCCGCTCTTTTCCCATGATGGCTCAGTGAAGGGGGCCGGGGCAATTAATGGTCTTAATATAGATTCACTCCCCTCCCCCCCTTTTAAACCAGCCTTTATACATCTTTTCCCCCCCTGCCCCCTACCTCATAACAGAGGGGGGAGCATTCCTCACGTTTGTTTCATAAATTCAGACTGTATGAATAAGGGCACAGAGCAAATACCGGTCCAATTTTCCGACCGGTACTTTCTCTGTTTTGGAGCCGTGTACATGGCCACAGGGAGACGCCTTTTCTCCGCTGTTTGTGGAGAAAAGCCCTCCCCCTTCGTATCGACATGTTCATGTTCCGCCCGAAAACCAGGCGGAGGAATGAACATGCACTATCCAAAATTTGAGTTACATGTAATAAATCTAACTGTTCCGACTTGCATACAAATTCAATGTAAGAACAAATCTACAGCCCCTATCCCGTTCCTAACCCGGGAACTGCCTGTATTTGCAAGTATTGAGGCCTAGGGGCAAATGCTCCGTAAAATCCACCCTCCACTCAACTAGCATGTTTACCACTATTGCCTTGTCTAATGCTGACTCCCTGACTGTGACAAGACGGCCTGAGTTAGCACCTTCCTTTTTTTTTTTTTTTTTTTTTTTTTTTTTTTCGTTATTTTTATTAACGTTTTCAAATAATAAGTAAAAACAATAATACTACAATACCCCCAACGTGGGGGGACAACAAAGGTAGGTCAGGGGAGGGAGAGGGAATGGGGGGGGAGTGGGTGGGAAGGGGTGGATATAAGGGAGATTAGGCAGATATATACCATCTTCAAATATATAAATTTGAGCAGAGAAACTACAATTGTCCAGTATAAAATATCGTGCCATGTCGGGCAGCTCGTCGAACAAAGTGGCAGAGTTCAAACATATTCAGAGCATAATAAAAGTGCAAAGCCAAATCGATTTTTGGGTTTAAATGACTCAGGAATAAAGGCGTTTCCTTTTCATAAAACCTAGCTTACTCAGATATGGGGCCAAAAACACCCTGGGAGGGGAGAAAAAAAAAAAAGGGGGGGGGGGAGGGAGGGGAAGGGGTTCCAGGGTGCGCGATCCCCCCCCAATGGGGGGCAAAGGAATAGTGAAAAATAAATGCAGTCCCCACTTAGTTGGTGGCGGATTATCGAATATCGGGGTGCCCCTTTCCTATAGACCCTATGACAGCTGCAGGGCTCTAGTAATATTCTTAGGTTTGTGCGGTTCCAGAAGGGAAACACACAGAAGCCTTGAATGCAGCATTTATTTCCCGGGACTACGACTTAACTATCCCTACAGGGTAACCTTTATGTAATAGCATTTCTCCCATATTCCAATTCAGGCCATATATCTTTTTGGAATACTACACTCTCCTCTAACAAATTTACAGGCGGGAAAAAAAAACGCTTTTTCCTCTTTTAGGCTCCTTGTCACTTAATTATTGGACTACTCCGCCAAGGTAATAATGCCGCCCATGATTCCACATACAGTATGTCAATATAATAAAGCCGTGCCGTATAGCCCCCATTTACACGTAACTGCAATCTATGGGGAGCGCGTAGGACCCCTCCCCTTGTATATTGCATCTCCTGCCTGACAGACTGATGGATTGCACCTCTACCCTGTGCACTAAACCTCTCATTTGTGAATTCCAAATAAAATCATCTCCACCAAGAAAGGCAAAAGGAGGCGGGGGGGGGGGGGCACTAATTTTCTCATATCCACACTCCCAAACCTTCTGTCCACATTAACAAAGCTTTCTGTTACCCAAAAATAAAAATGGCTACTTTCCATCCTTCAAATTTCAAAACCCTTTTGTGCTTGGTATATTACTTGATCCCAGAACTCTATAATCTGGCATTTGAATGTCTCAAGAACAGAGACTGAATAGTAAGGAGAGAGGCAATTAAAACACATGATAGCTGCAGGTTAAAGGGTTTTTCTAAGCTCAAATTTCATAGGATGCATGAATGAAAAATGTGCTTTTTCTGTCACTTCCTGGTCAACTGTCTGTAATTAGCATATGATCCCATGATTCAGAACCCCCCAGTAATTAGATAAATCTCTGCTGTCAGGACCAGGAAGCTTTGAGTTGAAGGGAAACAGCAGTAAATTTTGGCTTTTGTCTGAAAGATCAGATAGCACACAAGCTCTCACTATCCGGAGTTCTGTGCTGTGCACCTGTGTGATGACGTCACTCCCTGCTATCAGATAGAACAAACAGCAGGGGTGTAGTTTCCTGACTGTTTACATTAGACACAACCCGGGCTTACAGACTGATTGGCCCGGGCTTTCGGTGTTTGGGACTTCTTATCTGATGGCAGGGTAATGAATGAGCTTTGAAGTGACTGGGGGAGAAAAGATCTGTGTCTTTGTATTAGTGAATCACTGGTTTGTAATGTAATTATCTGAGTAAACATGCAGTCGCTTCCTGCGCTCCTGCTAGCCCTCCTCCCTCCCCCGCATCAGTTTGTGAACAAATGAAAGATCATCTGCCTGCCTCAGAGCTTATCTTCTCTCCTGAGCCACAATACAGTTATCCCTGTGGATTAGCCAAACAATGTTTGTCACTACAGAGATTGAGTATTCAGGAGCGGCAGGGATGTGGAGCGATGACATCACAGAGCAGATACTGTTTTTTTAAACTGGTGAATACAACGGACCCTTTTTTCAAGCCTCAAGAGGGGGAGTATCAGCTGTTTAGGTGAGGAAATCACTTCTTGGCAAAAACCCTTAACAAAAAAAAAATTAACAACGCCAAAATATTTGGAAAACATCTTTATTTGTGTTCCCAACATGTTGAAAGCTGATCTTTGTAGCGAGACAACCCCTTTAAGTAATCCTGAATATATGAAAATCATTTATAATCTGGTCCCATTGATACCGTGTTAAAGAAATGTACACTCTTCATACAACCTACTGGATATAGTAAACCCACCCAACAGATCAGAACCTGTACCCGTATGTGTATCCTGAAGCTCTTCTGCCCCCTCAAGTATTAATACTACACTATATTTATATACAGTATATTTATTATAGTATATATATATATATTTATATCTATATATTTTATATTTATTTATACTAATATTAGTTAATATATATTTATACTAATATTAAGTATATATATAATAAGTATATATATGGGTAGATATATAAATACCATTGATTCACATTATTATAACCACTTTTAATATCAGAGTTGAAACAATGAGTGATTACTGCCTTACTGGCCAAGGGTGGCAGTATTTCTGAAACGGTGCAGTTTGTGAACTTTTGGCCGATGTGGTGAAAGTATGTGTTGAGTGAGTGGACAAATAGCACCATTGTGAATAAGAGACCAGGACATTTGGACGTTAGCATGTCAGGCAAGACACACAGAACAAACACCCTGCAACCACTGCTGGAAGAACACTAGATGGTGGTGAAAGCATTATGGTCTGGGAATGTTTTCGGGCCACTCATCCATGTGGAAGGCACTCTTAACCAATTTGGGTATGAATCCATCCGTGCAAATCACATACACTCATACATACTGATTGTCACCCCTGGGGTAGATGGGATCTTCCAGCAAGACAATGCGAAGTGTCACACGGCTAGAAATGATAGACACTGGTTGGAAGAGCAGGACTGAGACTTCCTAGTGCTATCCTGGCACCTAATTCTTTTGAACCCAACTGAGCATGTGTGTCATTTGTGGAAGCACCTGGATGGTGGCTCGATGGCCCCTCCAGCAGCTGTGAAAGCCCCTGGATGGTGGTGTTGTCTCTATGGACCCTCCAGCAGCTGTGGGAGCCCCTGGATGGTGGTGTTGGCTCTATGAACCCTCCAGGAGCTATAGGGCCCCTCGATGGTGGTGCTGGCTCTATGGACCCTACAGCAGCTGTGGGAGCCCCTGGATGGTGGTGTTGGCTCTATGGACCCTCAGCAGCTTGTGGAAAGCCCTGGATGGTGGTGTTGGCTTTGGGACTCCAGAGCTGTGGAGCCCATGGATGATGGTGTTGGCTTTGGACCCTCCAGCAGCTGTGGGGCCCTGGCTCATGGTGTAGTTCTACTGGGGACCCTTCCTGAAAGCTGTTGGGAGCCCCTGGATGGTGGTGTTTGGCTCTATGACCCTCCAGCAGCTGTAGGAGCTCTGGATGGTGGTATTGTCTTACGGACCCTCCAGCAGCCTGTGAAAGCCCCTGGATGTGGTGTTGGCTCTATGGACCCTCCAGCAGTGTGGGAGCCCCTGAATGGTGGTGTTGGCATCTATGGACCATCCAGTGAGCTGTGGGAGCTTCTAGGATGGTGGTGTGGCTTATGGACCCTCCTGCAGCTGGTGGGACCTGGTTGGTGGTGTTGGCTCTATGGAACTCCAGCAGCTGTGGGTAGTCCCTGGATGGAGGTGTTGGCTATATGGACCCTCATCAGCTGTGGGAGCCCCTGGTTGGTGGTGTTGGCTCTATGGACCTCCATCAGCTTGTGGGAGCCCTGGGTGGTGGTGTTGGCTCTATGGATCCTCCAGCAGCTTGTGGAGCCCTGGATGGTGGTGTTGGCTCTTATGGCCCTCCAGCAGCTTGTGGGAGCACTGGATGGTGGTGTTGGTTATGGACCTCCAGCAGCTGTGGGGTCCCTGGATGGTGGTGTTGGCTGCTATGGACCTCCAGTGCTGTGGGGCCTCTAGATGGTGGTGTGGCCTCCTATGGACCCTCCAGCAGCTGTGGGAGACACGGATGTGGTGTTGGCTCTGTGGACCCTCAGCTGCTTGGGAGCCCTGGATGGTGGTGTTGGCTCTATGGGATCTCAGGCACCTGTGGGAGCCCCTGGATGGTGGGTGTTGTCTCTATGAACCCTCCAGCAGCTGTGGGGCCCCTGGATGGTGGTGTTGGCTCTATGGACCCTCCAGCAGGCTCTGGGAGCCCTGGATGGTGGTGTTGGCTCTATGGCTCCATCGCGTGGGAGCCCCTGGATGGTGTTGTTGGCTCTATGGATTCCCCAGAAGACTGTGGATGGCCCCTGGATGGTGATGGTTGGCTCTATGGCCCTCCAGCAGCTGTGGGAGCCCTGGATGGTGGTGTTGGCTCTATGGAACCCTCCATGCAGCTGTGGGTCCCTGGATGGTGGTGTTGGCTTATGGACCCTCCTAGCAGCTGTGGGGCCTCTGGATGGTGGTGTTGGCTCTATGGACCTCCAGCAGCTGGGGAGCCCCTGGATGGTGGTGTGTGGCTCTGAGGACCCTCCAGCAGATGTGAGAGCCCCTGTGTGGTGGTGTTAGGCTCTATGGATCCTAGGGCACCTGTGGGAGCCCTGGATGGTGGTGTTGTCTCTATGAAACCCTCCAGCAGTGTGGGAGCCCCTGGATGGTGGGTTGGCTATATGGACCCTCCAGCAGCTGTGGGGGGGACCCCCCGTTATGGTGGTGTTGCCTATGGCCCCTCCAACAGCTGTGGAGCCACTGGATGGCGGTGTTGGAGTCTATAGGACCTCCAGCAGCTGTGGGGGCCTCTGAATGGTGGTGTTCGTTCTAAGTAAATTTATTTTGACCCTCCAGCAGCTGTGGTGCCCCTGGATGGTGGGTTGGTTCTATGGTCCCTTCAGCAGCTGTGGGGCCCCTGGATGGTGGAGTTGGGCTCTATGGACCCTCAGCAGCTTTTTGGTGGAACCTCTGGATGGTGGTGTTGGCTCTATGGACTCTTCCAGGAAGCTGAGGGAGCACCTTGGGATGGTGGTGTTGGCTCTATGGGAGCCTCCAGCAGCTGTGGGAGTCTCTGGATGGTGGTGTTGGTTCTTACTGGGACCCTCCAGCAGCTGTGGGAGCTCTGGATGGTGGTGTTGCTCTATGGACCCTCAGCAGCTGATGGGAGCCCCTGGATGTTGGTGTTGGCGCTTATGGACTCTCCATGCAGCTGTAGAAGTCCCTGGATGGTGGTGTTGGATCGTTGGACCTCCAGTAGCTGTGGGAGCCACTGGATGGTGTGTAGGCTCTATGGACCCTCCAGCTGCTGTCGGGCCCCGGGATGGTGGTGTTGGCTCTATGGACCTCTCAGTTGGCTGTGAGTGGAGCCCTGGATGGTTGGTGTTGGCTACTCTATGGACCCTCTCAGGCAGCTGTCCGGGCCCCCTAGATGGTGGTGTTGGCTTCTATGGACTTCCAGTAGCTGTGGGAGCTCCTGGATGGTGGTGTGTTGGCTTCTTGGTCCCTACAGCAGCTGTGGTGGGCCCGTGGATGGTGGGTTGGTTCCATGGACCTACGCCTAGCATCTGTGGGTGCCACTGGCTGGTGCGTGTTGCTCTATGGGGACCCTTCAGCAGATGTGGGAGCCCCTGGAGTGAGTTGGTAGTTGGTCTCTACTGGTATCACTCCAGTTGCTGTGGGGAGGCCTCGCTGGATGGTGGGTGTTGGCTCTATATGAGACCGCCGTCCAGACAGCTTGTCGGGCCCGCCTGGATGTGGTGGTGTTGGCTCTATGGACCCTCCAGCAAGCTTAGTGGGGGAGCCTGCTCGGATGGGTGGTGGTTGGGTCTAGTGGACCTCCATAGGCACGCTGTGTGGGATAGAGCGCCCTGGATGATGTGGTGGCTCTATGGAATCATCTAGAGCAGCTGTAGAATTCCGTGGATGAGTGGTGTTGACAGGTTGGACCCTCTCAGTAGCTGTGGGAGACCCAGGATGGTGGTGTTGGCTTCTATCGAGACCACGCTCCAGCAGAGCTGTCGGGTCTGATGGTGGTGTTTGGCTCTATGGAACCCTCCAGCAGCTGTGGAGCTCTGGATTGGGGGTGTTGGCTCTATGGACACGTCCAGCAAGCGGTGGGAAGCCCCTGGATTGTTGGGTGTTGGCTCTATGTGATATCTCCAGCAGCTGTTGATGTCAATGGCTTGGTGTGGTTGTGACTCGTTGGACCGCTCTCAGTAGCTGTTGGGAGCCCTGGATGGTGGGGTTGGCTGTCTATGGACCCTCCAGCAGCTGTCGGGGCCGCTGGCATGGTGGTGTTTGGCACTATGGGGACTCCTCCAGTAGCTGGTGGGAGCCCCTGGATTTGGTTGGTGTTTTGGCTCTATGGGACCCTCCAGAGCTGTCGGGCCCCCTGGATTAGGTAGGGTGTGTTGGCTCTGTGATTGGACCCTCAGTAGCTGTGGGAGGCGCTCCTGGAGGGGTGGATGGTGTGTTGGGCTGCTATGGACCTCAGCAGCTGTGGGGCCCTGGATTGGGTGGGGTTGGTTCTATGGACCCTCGAGCATCTGTGGGAGGCCCCTGGATTGGTTGGTGTTCGGTGCTGTCTGGATCCAGCAGATGTGGGGCCACCGTATGGTGGTGTGTGGCTCTAGGGCCCCTCATTGCAGCTGTTGGAGCCCCTGCTGGTTGGTGTTGGGTTTAGTGGACCGACTCCAGCAGGATTGTGGAGCCCTGGCATGGTGGTTGTTTCATATGTTATATGGGACCCTCGCAGCAACTGTGAGAGCACACCTGGAGTGGTGTGTGTATGGCTCTATGGCCCTCCAGCAGCTGTGGAGGCCGCCTGGATGTGTGACGGGGTTGGTTCTATGGACTCTCCTTGTCGAAGGAGCTGTGGGGGCCCTGGAGGGGGTGGTGTTGGCTCTATGGACCTCTCTCCAGCAGCTGTGGGAATCGCTCTCTGGCATGGGCTGGTGTTGGCTCTCTGATGGAGACTCTCCAAGACAGCTGTGTGAGGAGCAGGCCCTCCTTGGGTGGTGGCGTGTTTGCTCTACGTATTGTTCTCAGACGTGTGGGAGCCCTGGATGGTGGTGTGATGCGCTCTTATGGAGCCCTCGCCAGAGCGCTGGTGGGAAAGCCTGTCTGGATGGTGGTGTTGGCTCTTATGGACCCTCGCAGCTGTGGGAGCCCTGGATGTGGTGTTAGGCTCCTATGGACTCTCAGGCAGCGATGGTAGAGGGAGGCCCTGGATTGGTGATGTTGGGCTCGTTGGACCCTCAGCAGCTAGATTGGGCCCCATGGATGTGGTGGTTGTTGGCTCTAATGGTGTTAGACTCTCCAGAGGGACCCTCAGTATGCTGTGGGGGAGCCCTTGATGGTGGTGTTGGCTGCCTATGGGACCTCCAGCCAGAGCTGGTGGGGGAGCCCCTGGATGGTGGGATAGTTGGCCTCTATGGACGCGCCTCCAGCAGCTTGGGCCCCCTGGATGGGAGGGAGTTGGTTCTAGTGGACTCCCTCCAGCATTCTGGGAGGGCAGCCCCCGCTGGTGGTCGAGTGTTGGGCTCTATGGACCCTTCGCAGCTGTGGGATCCCTGGATGGTGGTGTTGGCTCTATGGACACTTCTGCAGCGTGTGGAAGCCACATGGATGGGTGGGTGTGTGCTTTATGGTTCTCCAGAAGTTGGGATAGCACCTGGATGGTGGTGTTGAGTCTCTGTGGACGCCGTGCCAGCAAGCTGTGGGACATCACGGGATGGTGAAGGGTTGGTTGCTTTGGACACCGCCAGAGCAATCTGTGGGAGCGCCCTGTGATTTGGTCGATGTTGGTCTCTATTGGAGCCTTCAAGCAGCTGGGCTTGTGGGAGCCCTGGATGGTGATTGTTGGCTCTGTGGAGCCCTCCAGCAGCTGTGGGCCCTGGGATCGGTGGATTTTGTTCTCTTATGTGGACCCTCCAGTTAGCTGTGGGAGAGTCCCCTGGATGGTGGTGTTGGACGTCTATGGACCTCCAGCAGCTTGTAGGTGCTCTGGGATGCGTGGGTATATGTCTTTTCGGACTCATCAGCAGCTATGATTTGCAGTCCTGGATGGGGGTGTTTGCTCTCTAAGGGAACGCTCATCCAGAAGAGTGGTGGGAGCCCCTTGATATGGTTGGTTGTGTTGGTCGATGGTATCCTCTCTCGAGCTAGCTGTGAGAGCCTATGGATTGGGTGGTGTTTTAGGCTATATGTGACCCTCCGAGCCAGCTGTGGGGGAGCCCCTGGATTGGTGGTGTTGGCTTAATGGATGACCCTCCAGCTTGCTGTGGGAGCCCCTGTGATGGAGGTGTTGGCGGTCTAGTGCCCTCCATCAGGCTGTGGGAGCCCCTGGATGGTTGGTCTTGGCTCTATGGACCCTACATCATGCTGTGGAGGCCCGCCTTGGTTAGCGTGGTGTTGGCTCTATGGATCCTCAGCAGCTGTTGGAGCCATGGCTGGTGGTGTCTTTGGCTCTACGGCCCCTAGCCAGGCAGCTTGTGGGAGCCCTGGATTGGTGGTGTTGGCTTCTATGGACCCTCCGCAGCGAGCTCTGTGGGGGTTCGACCTGGATGGTTGGGTTGGGCTGTCTATTAACCCTCACAGAGCGCGTGTGTGGGCAGGCCTCGTGTGGATGGGGTGTTGGCTCTATGGACCCGTCCAGCCAGTCTGTGGGAGGCCTCTGGTATAGGTGGTGTTGGCTCTGGCAAGGACCTATAGCAGCGTGAGGCCCCTGTGTTGGGTGTGTTTGGTCTAATGGATCCTATCAGTGGCGACTGTGTGGAGCCCTCTTGGATGGTTGGTGTTGATCCGTAAGCTTGGACCTCCTGCAGATGTGGGGGAGCCCGCTGGATTGTGGTGATTAGGCTCTATTGGGAGCCCTCCAGCCGAGCTGTGGAGCTCGCGGGATGGTGAGGTGTTTGGGTTCTTAGGATCCCTCAGCTGCTGCGGGTGGTAGCCACGTTGAATGGTAGTGTTCGGGTTGCGCTATGGAACCTCTTGGCAGATTGTGGAGGCCAGGAGTGGTGGTGGTTTGGTTTTCTATGGAACCCTTCAGCAGAGACTGTGGGGCGCCCCCTGGAGTGGTGGGGGTAGTTCGGCTCTATGTGACCTCCATCCAGCTGTGGATTAAGATACCGTCTGGATGGTTGGTGTTGGCTCTGAGATGGATCTTCCAGGCAGCTGTAGGAGCACTCCTGGATGGGTGGTGTTGGTCTCTGATGGATCATCTTTGAGCTGTGGCGTGCCCTTGGATGGTGGGGGTGTGGCTCTGAAATGGGAGCCCTGCAGCAAGCTTGTGGCGAGCCTCTGGATGGTGGTGTTGGTTGTATGTATGGACCCCTCTCCAGCAGCGTGGGAGCCTTCTGATTGGTTGGTTGTTGGCCTCTATGGACCTCACCAGCAGCTCTGTTATGGGAGGCCATCATGGATGTTGTGGCTTTGGCTTCGCTAGTTACGTCGCAGCAGATGTAGAAGTCCGTAGGGATGTGGTGGTGTTGGTCGTTGTACTCGCTCCAAGCAGCTCTGTGGGTGGACCCGCGTGGGGATCTCGCGTGGGGTGGGTCGCGTCTATGGACCCCTCCAGAAGCTAGTGGGGAGCCCCTGTGATGGTGGTGTTTGGCTTATGGACCCGTTCCGCAGCTGTAAGGAAGCTCTGGATGGTGGGTAACGGTTGTCTACTACAGGGGTGTAGACTCGTCACAGGAAGGGGCTAAGTTGGTTTGATATGCCGAGCATAGATGGGGGGGTTAGTGAGTAGTTTTGGGTGGTGTGGCTCGTTATGGATCTCGTCCGAGCATTGCCATAGTTGGGTAGCCCTGTAGATGGAGCTGTGGGGGTGTGATGCTTGAAGGGCTAGCTGTCTGGGATTCCTTCATGCAAGGCGTTGTTGAGTTTGTGCGGGTATTGTTAGATGAATGTCCTTGATGGATGTGGTGTGGGTGTGTTTGAGTTGGTGGGGTATGTCTTTGGTACCTCGCCGATTCACAGGGCGAGTACTGCTGTGGGCGATTGTGAATTGGTAGTTGGTGGGTCCCCTGGATGGGTGGGTTTAGTGGTGGACTGAGTATTAGGATATATCCGCTCTAGCAAGTCGGGCGCCAACGTTGGTGGGTTCTCGTGGTATGGACTCCTCCAGGCAGCTGTAGTGGAATTTGTGTCACCGTGAGTATGTGGTGGTAGGTTTGGGTCTATTGAACTCCGTCCAGCGCAGCTGTGGGGGCTCCTGTGTTGTATGTGGGTTGTTGGCTCGTATATGGGATTCCTCCAGACGCAGGCCCTGAGTATGGGAGGCTCCCTGGGATGGTTGGTTGTTGGGTCGCTGTGGAGCCTCGCTTCGCGCCAGCAGCTGTTGAGAGCGGCACCTTGGGTGGTGGTGTTGGCTCTATGATCACTGCAGGCACCTGTGGAGCTCCCTGCGATGGGGCGGTGTTGTCTTAATGACCCTCCAGCATGACTGTCGGGTAGCGCCCTGGGATGGTGGTGTTGGCTCTATGGATATTGTCCAGTCAGCTGTGTAGGCCTCCCTGCCGATGGTGGTGTTGGGTCTATGGACCTCCGTAGTCAGCGGTGTGGGGGCCTTCTGAGAATGGGTGGTGTTCTGTGTCTGATGGGGGGGGGGGGGGGGGGGCGGAGACCTCCTAGGCGCAGCGCTGTGGGAGCCCCTGGATGTTGGGTGTTGGCGTCGCTTAGTGGTCCGGTACAAGCGAGCTGTGGTTAGTCGACCCGGGATTAGGTGGGGTTGGTGTCTATGACCCCGCTTCGAGCAGTTGTGGGGGCCCCTGGATGTGGAGTAGGCTCGTTATGGGGATAACGCTATCCAGCAGCTGTGGGAGACCCTCTGGATGTTTGGGTGTTGGTCTCTATGTGACTGGTCCAGTCAGCATTGTGTAGGAGCCCTGGGGGATTTGGTGGTGTTGGCTCTTATGGGACATCGCCATGAAGTCTGGGGGAGCACCTTGGGATGGTGTGTTGGCTCTATGACCCTCCAGAAGCTGTGGGAGCTTGGATGGTGGTGTTGGCTCTATTGGACCCTCAGAGGCTTGTGGGAGCTCTGATGGTGGTGTTGGCTCTATGGACTCCCCTCTCCAGCAGCTGTGAGCCTCCTGGATGTTGTTGTTGGACTTATGGGAGTCTCAAGCAGCTGTGAAGGTCCTCTGGATGGTGGTGTTGGCTCGTTGGACCCTCCAAGTAGTGTGGGAGCACCGTGGATGGTGTGTTGGCTTATGGACCCTCCAGCAGTTGTCGGGCCCCTGGATGGTTGGTGTTGGGCGCTCTATGGAGCCTCAGTGTAGCGTGTGCGGAGCCCTGGATGGTCGGTGTTGGCTGTCTATGGACTCCGCTCAAGCAGTGTGGGCCCCTCGAATGGTGGTGTTGGCTTTATTGGGTCCTCAAGTAGTGCGGGGCCCCTGGATGGTGGTGTTGGCGTCGGTTTGTGGAGACCTCTCCAGATATCTGTGGAAGCCACCATGGATGTGTGGTGTTAGGGGCTCGCTATGGTGACCTTCTCAGGCAGCTGTGGGTATGCCCCTGGATGGTGGTGATTGGCTGCGACTTTGGATCCAGTTGTCAGCGCAGCTGTGGAGATAGCCATGGGATGGTGGTGTTGGCGTTTTTGGGATATCCTCTCTGCGAGCTGATGGGAACACTGGAGTGGTGGTGTTGACTCTGTGGACTCTCCAGCAGCTGTGGTTGCCCTGGATGGTGAGGGGTTGGTTCTATGACTCTCTCGCGTGTCATCTTGGGAGCCCCTGGAATGGTCGGTGTTGGCTATCGCTATGGACCCTTGCAGCAGAGCTGTGGTAGCCTGCCTTGGATGGTTGTGGGAGTGTTGGCTGCGCTTTGGACCTCCTGGCAGGCTGGGGGGGCCCTGGAGGTGGTGTTAGCTGCTATGGACCCGATCAAGTAGCTGGGGGTATCACTCCACTGGTGGGCCCTAAGATATCAAGCCCACATGGTGGACAACCCCAGTGGTCGCGTACACTCTGCAGGTTGCCATGTGTAAGTTGGTGTCACCCAGCTATCCCAGGTGATGAGCAGCAGAAATCGCAGCAGTGACATGAAAAGGGCATGTACGCTAGGGTAGAGGTTTATTAGAGTTCTGGAGAAAGCTGGACAATCCTGTGAGGTGTACAATGGTTGTCTTTATGACTTCGTTACTAGCTCTCCGCAAATAGACATCAGATATGGGCTAAAAAGATGGGCTCGGTCTTGGGGTATTTTATATTCACACTGCAGTATTACCCAGGGTTTAAAGGGAATGACGAAACAAACCCCTGCCAAAAATCTATTTTGAAACTCAATTTAATAGGGGAAATTTTCAGATTTAGGGACCCGGGGGTACATGGTGGGAAAATTTTCTTCCCCTGCATTTTTTATTGGGAAAAAAAGTGTGTCGAAATTTAAAAATTTTTAATGAATTTTTTAGCCCTTAGATGTCCACCAGGCCCACATCAGTGAGATTCTGGAAAAGGACCTGGGAAGCTCAAAACTTCTTACCTTTACCCGGGCCTTTTTTTTTGGACCCCCCCTAAACTCCCAAAATTTTAAATTTCAAATTAAGTTTCAAATTTTTAAAAACCCCCCCGATTACACCCATAATGAATATACACCCCAAATAAATCAACCAAATCCTCTAAACCCAAACCTCCTAAAAAAAAAATTTAAAACCCCCGACCAAACCTCCTTTAAAAAAAATATAGGCCCCAACCCGCCCAAAAAACCCAATCCCAAACAATATAAAAACCCAAATCCCCCAAAAAAGGCCCAGACCTCAATCCAAAAAAATATTTGACCACGCCCCAAACCCCCTAAACAAAAAAACAGACCCCCAAACCCCGACCCCTAAACAAATACAACCCCCCCGACCAACCTCCCCTTTAAACCAAATTTAAAAAAAAAGACCCCCGCCAACCCCCCTAAACAAATACAGACCCACGCCCAGACCTCCTAAACAAAAAACAGAACCCCCCGCCCCGACCACCCTAAAAAAAATAAGACCCCACAACCCCGCCCCCTTTAAACAAATACAGACCCCTCGGGAAAAAACCCCCCCAAACCTCCTTTAAAAAAATATAGAACCCAAACCCCGACCCCCTAAAAAAATTAAAAAGAAACCCCCCAAAACCTCCCCCCTTTTAAAAAATACAGACCCCCGCCCAGACCTCCTAAACAAATTTCAGACCCCGACCCCCTAAAACATACCCGGAACCCACCCCCCCAGGGGCCCCCCTAAACCAAAAACAGGCCCACCGGGCCAGCCCCCCTTAAACAAAATAAGACCCCCTGCCCAGAATCCTAAACAAAAAAAAGACCCACGCCGACCCTTTCCCAAACACAATACAAAGGCCCCACTTTAGGGCCCTAAAAAACATTACGACCCTCAACCCAAAACCTCCTTTTAAACAAATATTGGGGCCCGGCCCAAAACCCCCCAAAACAAAAAAACAGAGCCAGGGGGCCCAAGGGGGGGCCTTTTCCTAAAAAAAATAAGCCCACCCCAGCCTTTCCCAAACAAATAAACCCCGACCCTTTCGGGCCCCCCCAAAACCTTTTAAAACAAAAAAAGGCCCCGCCCCCGATTCCCTAAACAAATTAGACCCAAAGCCCAGAAACCCCCTAAACCCAAAACCCCGACCCCAAAAAGCCCAGAACCCTCCCCAAAAAACTCAGAACAACGGCTCAGACCTCCTAAACCCAAAAATTCAGAACCCCGACCCCTTTAAACACTTTCAGACCCATTTCCCAGGGCCTCCCAAACAAATTCAGACCCAGACCCCCTTTAAAAACATACCAGAAACCATTTCCCAGACCTTTCCCAAAAAAAATACAGGAACCCAAAAGCCCAGGGGCCTCCTTTAAAAACATACAGGAGCCCCCCCCCGCCCAGACCTTTTTCCTTTTTTTAAAACAACCCCCCAATTCCGACCCAAAAGCCCAAGACCTCCTAAAACACATACAAAAGCCACCCCAGACCCCTTAATTTTTAACCAGTGGCCCCAACGGGGGCGCTATTTCCCCCAAAAGGAGTTTGGTGCCTTTTTTAAACGGGTTTGCCCCGCGGTCCGGGGAAAGGACCCGCGGGGGGGCGGGGAAACCCCGGCGTTCCCCCATAAACGGGTCCCCCGCGGGGACGGGGGGCGCCGGGGGCCCCACGGCCGGCCGCGGGGCCCCCCCGTTTTCCAACCACTAAAATGGGCCCCCGCTCCCGTTTCCCGGGCCGCGCCCCCCGCCCGGGCCCGGGGGGGCGCGCAAAGCGCGAACCCCCGGCGCGCGTCCCGGGGCTCGTCCTTGTGAATTTAAAGGGGACGTGCGCCCCGGGAAATTTGGGGTTTTTTCCGGGCGGGTGTTAAATTTTTAAATGTTGCACCCACGTCCTTTTCCCCGTGGGGTTAAAGTTTTCCCCCGAAACTTTTTAGAGAAAACGGGTTTCCCCAAAAATGTATTCCCCGCTTTTTTCCGTTTTTCCTGAACTCTCGCTATGTTTTTCCCCGGGCTCCGAACCCCTGCCGGCCCCGCCCTGGGCCTTTTTGCCCGTCCACGACCCCGAAAAACCCTTTGCCGCCTGCCCCGACCTTACTGCCTGGCCCCAACTACGATTTTCGGATTCGTTTTTGTAACCCCGCTGCACCCTCGGCCGCCACCCCAAGGGAAGTCCGGGAAAGGGGGGGGACCTGGTAGCCCCAAAGCCGCAAACAAGTCCACCCCCTTTGCCCGGGGGCTTGGGGGAATACCGGGGGGTACTTTAGATTCCCTTCTTGGGTGGCTTAACCCCAATGCTTGCGGGGTCCCGGGGAAACCCCTACCCTGCCCCTCACAGTATTCCCGCCCGGATCCCGCCAAGGTGCCCCTGCCAAGCATCGCGATCTACACGTTGGTTCCCATGCAATCGCAGCAAATCGCACAACAGGCACAGCATTGGGCCAGCTCTCCGCCATGATGCGTCAGCTCCCTCGCTCCCAGCAACAGTCTCCAACTGCGGCCCCGTCGGTGTCCTCCGTGGTACGTCAGCCGTTCCATTGGCTACCTGGGACCCCCCCAAAGCTTCGGCTGCCACACTTACCCATTAGCTTTTGCCGGGGAATCCCAAGCTCTGCCGGGGTTTCATTACGCCAGTGCTCGATCACATAGAACTGATGGACGATCGTGGTGAGCCTACCATCCGTGAAGGCCCTGCTTGGGCACTCCCCTTCTGGGACAGGAATGATCCTGTGACTGCCGGATCTACAGACCTTCCTCCAAGAATTCCGCACCATCTCCGAGGAGTGGGGGGGGGGGGGCGGGCGGTGGGGGGGGGGGGGTGGGGGTGGGGTGGAGGGGGGCCCAGGCACTGCTTTCCTCTGCGGAGAACCGCCCTCTTGAGCCTTTCGTCAGGGCGACTCTCGGTGGTGACAATGCGGTACAATTCCGTACCCTGGCTTCGGAGCTCACGTGGAATGATTGCCGCCTCTGTGCCACTTTCAAAAAGGGCCTGTCCCAGCCTGGGTAAAGGAAGCTTTGGCAGCAAGAGACCTCCCGTCCCGCCTGAGTGAACTAATCCTGCTAGCAACTCGTATTGAGATATAAGGTTCGTCAGAGAGGCAGGAAGAGCTGTGGGCAGGAAAGAGACTCTGCACAGCCCCTGATGGCGGTTTTCAACCTGGCCCCGGTGTTTTCAGCATCCTCCATTGCAGTTCGCCCTCAAGCCTCTGGAGGTGGAGACCCATGCAAGTGGAACCGGGCCCAGATATCGGGAGCAGGAGCTAACCGTCACCGAACCGAGAAGGCTTGTCTCCTACTGCGCCAGCCCGTGACCATTTCCGCAGATTTGTCCGCTACGTCCCCAGCGTCCCGGACACGCTCACACCTAGAGCCGTAGGACAGGCGGACCCTAGGTGCAGTTTTTCCCCCTCTCCACGTCTAGGATGCCATGGAGGTGACCCACTGACGATGTCCGTCAGTTCCGGAGTTCTGCCTTTCCTGGACTCAGGCCTCTGCAGGGAACTTCATCCTTCCTCATTGGTAACCCGTACCGTCATACCTGCTGTCCAGCTGGAGAAGCCCCTGCTTCTATTTCATCGGTCAGTGGGGACACTCAGTGACCCCATCCGATACGTAACCCGGCCGTGACTCTCCGTGTGGGGCCGCTACATAAGGTGAGAAGATCGGGATTCCACTTTCTGTCCCGTGCTTCCTCGGCGATCCCCCCTCTTATGGCTATTCCCTGGCTGCAACGTTCACGCCCCTACGCTCGATTGTAAGACAGGCGAAGTCCTGCTATGGGGACAGGAATGCCTGGAACCATTGCTTGGAGGGACCACACCCGTGCCTTACCACTTCTCCGCCTCCGCTTGTCACCGATGCCCAGGCCCTGCCGCCCGAGTAACCAGGACTTTGGGATGTATTCTCCGAGAACAGAGGCCGATCTCGCTGCCACCTACATCGGTCTTACGACTGAGTCCTATGACCTCCTCCCAGGAACCAGTCCACCCCGGGGGATGGTCTAACCGCTGTCCGTGCCAGAGACTCAGGCTCATGAGTCGCTACATTCGGGAGAACGCTGCAGAAATGAATCATGTCAAGTCCTCCCCCCAGCGGACCGGTTTTTCCTTCGAGCAGAAAAGGATGGGTTCCCTCCATCCGTGTATATACTACAGGGGTCTAAAATAGATCGCACCCGTAAAGGAACCGCTACCCCTCTCCCACTGATCTCAAGGCTGTTTTACTGGGGTTCTCAAGGGGCTAAAGTGTTCTCCCAAGTTGGATTTGCGAGGAGCCTATAACCACGTCAGAAATTCGGGAGGGGGACGAGTGGAAGACGCCCCGGGAGTTTTTTTTGGGTTTTCAATACCACAGAATATACATTTGAGTACCTCGTGATGCCCTTGGCTCTGTTAAAGCTCCAGCGGTGTTCCAAGAACTCGTCAACGAATGTCTTCCGGATCTCTTGTACTCTCGTCATAGTGTACCTAGAATGACATCCTGATTTTCTCCCGCTAATCTTCAGGACTCAACCGGGCCCAAGTACGCCAGTTTCTGCAACGTCTGCGCACAACCGACTGTACCCAAGCTGGAGAAGTGTTTTTATTCCATCGGACCAGGCCCTCCTTTCCTCGGGCTACATAGTCTACGGCTGAAGGCCTAAAATGGTACCCGGGCAAAACTCTCTGCGGTGCAATAAATGCCCCGTCCTGTCGATCTTCGGCGATACAGCACTTCCTGGGCCTTCGTCAAAATTATTACCGGCAATTTATTTTTCCCACTTCTCCACCTTGGTGGCTCCTATCGAGGCCCTTACTAGGAAGAATGCTAACCCGAGATGTTGGCCTCCGGAGGCTGAGATGGCGTTTGTGGATACTAATTGACGGCCTCTCCACTGCTCCTGTCCTTGGTCCGGCCTTACTCCAGAGACCGTTCTCTTTGGAGGTGGATGCCTCTTCCTTGGGGCAGGGGCGGTCCTCACACAGAGAAGTCAAAGGCTAAGATACGCAATGTGTGTTCTTCTCCATGAGCTTTTCGCCGGCTGTGCGGAACTATGCCATAGGGACCTGGAACTCTTGGTCCATCAAGTAGCCCTAAGAGAGTGCGACATCTGCTGGAGGGGGCTCGTCACCCAATCGAATCTTTTAGAGACCACACAAATTTGTATGTATCTTCAGACGGAGACCGGCCTCAACGTCTTAACCCTCGCCTAGCCCGGTGGTCTCTTTTTTTTTCTCGCTTTGAATATCGTATACATTTCCGGCCTGCAGATAAAAACGTCAAGGCCTTGATGCCCTCCTCTCGTGCCTCGGACGTGGTCGGTGAAGAACCCGTGTCACAACACATCATTTCCCCCGAACGGTTGGTTCACGTGGCTCCCGCAGGTCTCCAAAACATTCCTATGGGCAAGACGTACGTGCCGCTGGCACTCAGGAGGAAGATTCGGAGTGGGGGCCAGTAGCTCCTTGGTGGCATTGCCATCCCGGAGCTCGGAAGACTTATGCTTTGATTTCGCGGACACTACTGGTGGCCGACTCTAACACAGATTGTCAAAGACTTCACCCTCGCCTGTGTCACTTTTGCTCGGAACAAGGTCCCACGCCACGGCCTGCAGGTCTCACTGCATCCACTGCCCGTGCCAGAGATCCCAGGGACGCACAAAGCGATGGACTTCGATCACAGTCCAACCAGTCTCCTCTGGGAAATTCAAGTCATCTGGGTCGTAGACGACCGGTTTCTCCAAAATGTCCCACTTTTTGCCATCTCCCTGGCCTGCCGACTGCCCCACAATTTGGCTAATCTTTTCTTCCGGCATATCTTCCGGCTTCATGGACAAACCTCTCTCCACATTGTCTCCGACCGCGTGTTCAAATTTGATTCCCGATTCAGGCGTGGCTTTATGCTCCCGTCTGCGAGTCAAGTTGACTTTTCATCGGCATACCACCCCTCAGTCCAATGGGCAGGTGGAGAGAGTAAACCAGATTCCGGAGAATACCTGCGCCACTTTGTGTCCGCGACGTCCAGGGACAACTGACCGAGCTTTATCCCGTGGCCGAATGTGCGTATAACCATCAGGACCGGATGCAGCCGGCATCTCCCGTTCTTTGTAGTCTAAGGGCGCCACCCCCTCCTCCCTCTGACCTCCCTGACGGATGTGCCCGCCGTGCAACGACCAGGTTAAAAGATATCAAGGCCATCTGGCAGGAGACGCAATGTCTCAGCAGACAAAAGGAGAAGACCTGCCCCGACGTTTCTCCCTGGGACCAAGTTTGGCTCTCCACAAGATATTGCGCCTGAAGGTCCCCTTAGTCCTATAAATTGGGCCTCGCTTCCTCTGACCCTTCAAGGTTCTTCAGCATTGAAATCCGGTGACATACAAGCTTTGTCTGCCTCCATCTCTCCGGATCCACAACGCATTTCATAGGATATCCCTCCTTACGCCTCTGGTTCTCTCGGAAGAAAGTGTGCCTTCCCCAGTACCGAATCCACTGACATCTTCGAGGTAAAGGACATTAATAGCTATGAAAACGGTCAGAGGTGAGACGTTTCTTCCCTCGTGGATTGGAGGGGCTTTCGGACCCGAGAGAAGACATCCTGGGAGCCGGGAAAATCCAATATCCTGAATCGGGATCTTTCATCCTCAGATACCTGCAGCCTAAAAAGGTGGACGGCCTAAGGGTGGGGTACGTAACGTGTATGCGCCTGCGGTCCGGGCTCACGGACCGCGCCGCGCACCCTCGTTCCCCATACGGGTCCCCCAGCGTGGACAGGACGCCGCGGTAGAGCGCGGCACGGACCGGGCCACGGCGCCACCCTTTCCATCTCACTCACCTTGCCTCACTTCCGTCCCGTGTCCTCGTCCCTTGCCCGGCCGAATGCCTATGCTTCGGCCCCCTGCCACGCGCGCGCGTCATCGTCCTTTTGAATTTAAAGGGACAGTGCGCCGTAATTGTTAATTACCGCATTTTCCTATATAATGTTGCACCCACGTCACTTCCTGCTGGATCTACGGTGCCCCGAGCCATAAGAAAGCGTTCCTTAAAAGTGTATTCCTGCTTACCGAGTCCTGTACCTCTACAGCTACTTTCCCGACTCCGAACCTCTGCCGCCTGCCCTGACCTTCCTGCCTCACACCGACCACCAACCATTATCCGCCTGCCCTGAACCTTATGACCCTCCCACTACTAAGATTCTCGGTACTACGATTCGTACCTCCGCATGCACCACGTGCCGCCGCCACCTCAAGCACGTAGTCACTCGGGTGTAACGACCTGGTACCCTCACGCCGCAGCAAGTCCATCCCGCCTTGCGGCGGCTCTGGTGAAAAACCGGGGGGCTACTTAGATTCCGATCCCTGGCATGGCTTAACGCCATCGCTTGCTGGTCCTGCGATCCACGACCTAGCCGTCACACCTTTTTATACTTAAAGGGAATATTCTCAGTACAAAGTTCATATCACAATTATGTGGGGACAGAAAAAATAATCACGCATGTAATTGGTCTGCATTACCTAATTCACTTTGATATGCAGATATGAGCTTTTCTTGGCATCAATAACTAATTTTTGCAACTGCTAGTCGGGACACGCCCCCTTGTTTGTTGATTGCCTGGCTTACATTTACATTCAGCCTGTTTGGGTGACACGCCCTCCAGACAGGAACACCCCAGACACTCCCCCTTGCGCACTAATTGGCCTGCCTGCACACCTGTGTTACTCCTCTCTGAGCTGTGGAAACCGAAAGCGAAAGCCCAACTATCTGAAAAGGGCTGCTTGCTGTATACTGATCTACCAGCTCTAAGGTGAACGATCTGGGCAATTACTGACTGTTTAACTCATAGATCCCCTCATATAACACAGTCTTATATCCTGTGCTCCCTCCATAAAACACAGTCTTATATCCTGTGCTCCCTCCATATAACATAGTGTTATATCCTGTGATCCCTCCATATAACACAGTCTTATATACTGTGCTCCATCCATATAACAATCATAAAGTCACCTACCTCATAAAAGAGGGGGGGAGGGCAGTGTGCATTCCTCACATGTTTCATCAGTTCAGGCTGTGTTTATAGCACAGCAAGGAGCTGGTGGAGCCTGAAGCCGAAGGCGCTGCAGACACAAGAGAACACTGCAGGAGGCTGTAGAGCTATCCTCTCCAGACAACCTTCCCTTTCCACAGCTACCACAGAATGATGATGTCACAGCTCTTCAGTGAGAGGAGACACGCCTCCTGGCAGGAGTTACACGCCTGCTGAGAGGAGAGACACGACCCTGGATTTGAAATCGAATCTCATAGAATTAGCTTAAGAGCACGAAAAGTTCAAACGATAAAACCCTGTTAACTCTTGTATGGCACGTGGACGCCTGAAAGAATTGACGTGAATTCTTTCAAGACACATGCAAATATTCAACCACGAAATACTTATCATCTGTTTGACGGCCCATAGTTTACGTCTGTACTCTATGAGAAGTGTGGAGTACATTGTTTGGGGCGTATTTCAGCGCAATTACACAGTAATATATGCCAAAATACGTCGTGTGAATACCTCCTTAGTGCTCTGTAGCTTTGTGCACTACAGATATCCCCGTGTATTAAGCGCAGTACACCGCAAAATAAGTGATGAAATGCGCCCCAAAATAAGCCGTGTGAACATAAAGTTAGTCTGAAGCTGTAGAATCACCCACAGTCTGAACAGGAAGTGGAAGCCTGAAGCTGTAGAACCACCCACAGCCTTAGTAGGAAGTCTAAATCTGAGGTTGCAGAACCACCCACAGTCTGAACAGGAAATGGGAACCTGAAGCTGAAGAACCACCCACATCCTGAGTAGGAAGTGTAAGTCTGAAGCTGTAGAATCACTCACAGCCTGAACAGGAAGCGGAAGCCTGAAGCTGTATAACAGCCCACAGTCTGAACAGGAAGTGGGACTCTGAAGCTGTAGAACCACCCACAGCCTGAACAGGAAGTGAAAGCCTGAACCTGTTGAACCACCCACACCCTGAGTAAGAAGTCTAAATCTGAAGTCGCAGAACCACCCACAGTCTGAACAGGAAATGGAATGGGAACCTGAAGCTGTAGAATCACCCACATCCTGAGTAGGAAGTGGAAGTCCAAAGCTGTAGAACCACCCACAGCCTGAACAGGAAGTGGGACTGTGAAGCTGTAGAACCACCCACAGCCTGAACAGGAAGTGGGACTGTGAAGCTGTAGAACGACCCACAGCCTGAACAAGCACTTGGTACCCTGAAGCTGTAGATCCACCCACAGCCTGAGCAGGAAGTGGAAGCCGGAATCTGTGGAACCACCCACAGCCTGAGTAAGAAGTCTAAATCTGAAGTTGCAGAACCACCCACAGTCTGAACAGGAAATGTGAACCTGAAGCTGTAGAACGACCCACATCCTGAGTAGGAAGTGTAAGTCTGAAGCTGTAGAATCACCCACAGTCTGAAAAGAGAGTGGGAGCTTGAAGCTGTAGAATCACCCACAGCCTGAGCAGGAAGTGGAAGCCTGCAGCTGTAGAATCACCCACAGTCTGAACAGGAAGTGGAAGCCTGAAGCTGTAGAACCATCCACAATCTGACCAGGAAGGGGGAGTCTGAAGCTGGCTGTGTCTCTGTGAAAAAAGCATGGCGAGAAATCCTTTTAAGTCACTTTTTTTTTTTTGGGGGAGGTTAAGTTACTAAAACCATTAAACACAGTTTATAATAATTTTATTAAATTACCATCACATAACAGAAAATGAGGGGCCTATCGGTGTCCCCAATAACCGTAAATACTTACAGTAAACGCATTATTTATGGCGATGGGTAAATGATGCCCATAAAAATAGCACAATGCTTTATTCCTGCATTTAACTTATAAAACTTCATATCAATGAAATGCTTATTAACGTACGGCAAAGCGGCGCCGAAGAAAACCACAAATCATCCCGCAAAAAACACGACCTCCTGCAGCGACGCAGATGCGAAATAATAAAAGTTATGGCGGCTGTAACTGTAGGAAGGAAAAAATACAAAATAAAAAATCCCCTGCCCTTCCAGACAAGTACAGCAGCAACGATTCCCGCAGAAAAGGGATTAAATGACAAACTCCGCAGCTGTCGCTCTGCTTTTCCGCCTCTGGAAGACGGGGGGAGGTTTCCTTCTCTGTTCATTCTTAGAAATGAAAGGAAAATATATTTACATCCTTTTTTAACAAGAACAGTTTGTATTTTTTTTAATTGAAATCCTGCTAATTGTGGTCAAGGAGCCCCAGTGGGCGGTCCTATCAGTACTATCAGTGAGTGACAGCTATCTATATCAGCACACTCATACAAGGAAGGCTGTCATTCTGGGTAAAGGAGTCCAGTGGGCGGTGTTATCAGTGATTGACAGCTATCTCTGTATGCGCACTGATACAAGGAAGGCTGTCATTCTGGGTAAAGGAGTCCAGTGGGCGTTCTTATCAGTGATTGACAGCTATCTCTGTATGTACACTGATACAAGGAAGGCTTTCATTCTGGGTAAAAGAGTCCAGTCGGAGGTCTTATCAGTGGTTGTCAGCTAAGTCGTTATGAACACTGATACCAGTTCGGCTGTCATTCTGGGTGAATGAGTCCAGTGGGCGGTGTTATCAGTGATTGACAGCTATCTCTGTATGTACACTGATACAAGGAGGGCTGTCATTCTGGGTAAAGGAGTCCAGTGGGCGGTCTTATCAGTGATTGACAGTTATCTCTGTATGCCCACTGATACAAGGAAGGCTGTCATTCTGGGTTAAGGGGTCCAGTGGGTGGTCTTATCAGTGATTGACAGCTATCATCTGTATGCACATGATACAAGGAGGCGGGTCATTCTGGATTAAGAGTCCAGTGAGCGGTCTTTATCAGTGATTGGGACAGCTATCTCTGTATGTACACTGATACAAGGAAGGCTGTCATTCTGGGTTTAAAGGAGTCCAGTGGGCGGTGTTATCAGTGACTGACAGCTATTCTCTGTATGCACACTCTACAAGGAAGGCGGTTCATTCTAGATTAAGAAGTCCAGTGGGGCGGTCTTATCAGTGATTGCCCGCTATCTCTGTATGTACACTGATACAAGGAAGGCTGTCATTCCGGGTTAAGGAGTCCAGTAGGCGGTGTTGTAAATGAGTGACACCTATCTCTGTATGTATACTGATACAAGGAAGGCTGTCACTCTGGGTTAAGGAGTCCAGTGGGCGTTCTTATCAGTGATTGACAGCTATCTCTGTATGTACACTGATAAAAGGAAGGCTGTCATTCTGGGTAAGGAGTCCATGGGCGTGTTTATCAGTGATTGACAGCTTTCTCTGTATGCCACTGATACAAGGAAGGGCTGTCATTCTGGGTAAAGGAGTCCAGTGGGCTTCTTATCAGTGATTGGACCACTATCTCTGTATGCCCAACTGATAAAAGGGAAGGCTGTCATTTCTGGGTAAGGAGTCCAGTGGGCGTTCTTATCAGTGATTGACAGCTATCTCTGTATGTAAAACTGTTTACAAGGAAGGCTGTCATTCTGGGTAAAGGAGTCCAGTGGGCGGTGTCATCAGTGATTGACTGCTATTTCTGTATGCACAGGATACAAGGAGGCGTAAATTCTGGGTTAAGGTGCCCCAGTGGGCGTCTTATCGGGATGAAAACTATCTCTGTATGCTCATACAAGGGGGCTATAAATTCTGGTTTAGGTGTCCAGTGGGGGTCATCAGTGATTGACAGCTGTCTTAAAATTCACCCCATACAAGGAAGCTGTCATTTTTGGGTTAAGGGTCTAGTGGGTGTTCTCATTAGTGATTGACAGCTATTCGATTCACGATAAAAGGAAGAAGAAATTTTGGGAAGGAGCCCAGTGGCAGTTTATGGTGTTGACAACTATTCCTGTACGCCACGGAAAACAAGGAAGGTTTCTTTGGGGGTTAAGGGACCCAAAAGGTGGTGAAATCAGTGATGACACCTTGTTTAATTGTGTACATCAGGGATAGCTGTCAATCATGATTTAACCCCCATGGACTCCTTAACACAGAATAAGCAGAAATTTAAATGAAGAGAATGCAAGTTTTACTAAATCCTTTGCCATTTAACAATATATCAATCTCCTCAGCTTCTCCTACTCTACAACATGGGGCCCCAGATCAGATAGCATATCCTCAGCTTCTCCTTCTCTATAACATGGGGCCCACAGATCAGATAGCATGTCCTCAGCTCCTCCTGCTCTATAGCATGAGGCCCACAGATCAGATAGCATGTCCTCCCGCCCCCTCCTGCTCTATACATTGGGCCCCCAGATCAGATAGCATGTCCCCCAGCTCCCCCTGCTCATATAGCATGGGGCCCCAGATCGATTGCATGTCCTCAGCTCCTCCTGCTCTATAGCATGGGCCCACAGATCAGATAGCATGTCCTCAGCTCCTCCTGCTCTATAATGGGGCCACAGATCAGATAGCATGTCCTCAGCTCCTCCTGCTCTATAACATGGGGCAGATCAGATAGCGTGTCCTCAGCTCCCCCCTGCCTTAAATGGTAACATGGGCCCACAGATCAGATAGCGTGTCCTCAGCCCTCCCTGCTCTATAAAAATGGGCACAGATCAATAGCCTGGCTAGCTCCCCCTGCTCTATAACATTGGGGCCACAGATCAATAGCATGTCCTCAGCTCCTCCTGCCTATAACATGGGCCACAGATCAATAGCATGTCCTCAGCTCCCCCTGCTCTACAAACATGGGGCCACAGATCAGATAGCAAAGTCCTCATCCACCTGCTCTATAACATGGGGCCCCCAGTCAGATAGCATGTCCTCGCTCCTCCTGCTCTATAACATGGGGCCACAGATCAGATAAGCGTGTTCCTCCTCCTCCTGCTCTATAACAGGGTCAGATCAGATGCATGTTTCCTCAGCTTTCCCCCTGCTCTATAACATGGGGCCCACAGATCAGATAGCATGTCCTCAGCTCCCCCTGCTCTATAACATGGGGGCCCACAGATCAGATTTGCATGTCCTCAGCTCCTCCTGCTCTATAACATGGGCCCAGATCAGATGACATGTTCTCAGCTCCTCCTTCTCTATAACATGGGGCCCCCAGATCAGATAGCATGTCCTCAGCTCCTCCTGCTCTATAACATGGGGCCCCCAGATCAGATAGCATGTCCTCAGCTCCTCCTGCTCTATAAAAATGGGGCCCCCAAAATCAATAGCATGTCCTCAGCTCCTCCTGCTATATAACATGGGGCCCCAGATCAATGACATGTTCTCAGCTCCTCCTGCTCTATAAACATGGGCCCCAAATCAGATAGCATGTCCTCAGCTCCTCCTGCTCTATAACATGGGGGCCCACAGATCAGATAGCATGTCCTCAGCTGCTCCTGTCTTTAACATGGGGCCACAATCGAAGCATGTCCTCAGCTCCTCCTGCTCTATAACATGGGCCGACAGATCAGATAGCATGTCCCACTCCCTCCTGTCTATAACATGGGGCCCCCAGATCAGATAGCATGTCCTCAGCTCCTCCTGCTCTATAACATGGGGCCCAGTCAGATAGCATGTCCTCAGCTCTCCCCGCTCTATAACATGGGACCCCCAGATCAGATAGCATGTCCCCAGCTCCTCCTGCTCTATAACATGGGGCCCCAAAATCAGATAGCATGTCCTCAGCTCCTCCTCTCTATAACATGGGGCCACAGATCAGATAGCATGTCCTTAGCTCCTCCTTACTATAACATGGGGCACAGATCAGATAGCGTGTCTCACTCCCCCTGCTCTATAACATGGGCCACAGATCAGATAGCATGTCCTCAGCTCCTCCTGCTCTATAACAATGGGGCCACAGATCAGATAGCGTGTCCTCACTCCTCCTGCTCTATAACATGGGGCACAGATCAGATAGCATGTCCTCAGCTCCTCCTGCTCTATACCATGGGGCCTAAGATCATATAGCTTGTCCTCAGCTCCTCCTGCTCTAGATCCTGGGTCAGATCAGATAGCATGTCCTCAGCTCCTCCTGCTCTATAACATGGGGCCACAGATCAGATAGCGTGTCCACAGCTCCTCCTGCTCTATAACATGGGGCCACATATCAGATAGCAGTCCTCACTCCTCCTGCTCTATAACATGGGGCCACAGATCAGATAGCGTGTCCTCACTCCTCTGCCTATAACATGGGGCCACAGATCAGATGCGTGTCCTCAGCTCCTCCTGCTCTATAACAATGGGGCCACAGATCAGATAGCGTGTCCTCAGCTCCTCCTGCCCCTATAACATGGGACACAAAATCAGATAGCATGTCCCCAGCTCCTCCTGCTCTATAACATGGGGCCACAGATCAGATACGTGTCCTCACTCCTCTGCTCTATAACAGGGGCACAGATCAGATAGCATGTGCTCAGCTCCTCCTGCTCTATAACATGGGGGCCCCAGATCAGATAGCATGTCCTCAGCTCCTCCTGCTCTATAACATGGGGCCACAGATTAGATAGAGTGTCCCTCACTCCTCCTGCTCTATAACATGGGTCCGATCAGATGCATGTCCTCAGCTCCCCCTGCTCTATAACATGGGGCCCCCAGATTTAGATAGCATGTCCCCAGCTCCTCCTGCTCTATAACATGGGGCCCCAGATCAAAATAGCATGTCCTCAGCTCCTCCTGGTCTATAACATGGGGCCCCCAGATCAGATGTCATGTTCTCAGCTCCTCCTGCTCTATAACATGGGGCCCCCAGATCAGATAGCATGTCCTCAGCTCCTCCTGCTCTATAACATGGGGCCCAAAATCAGATGCAAAGTTCCTCAGCTCCTCCTGCTCTATAACATGGGGCCACAGATCAGATAGCATCTCCCCCAGCTCCTCTGCTATAAACATGGGGCCACAGACAGATAGCATGTCCTCAGCTCCTCCTGCTCTATAACAGGGGCCCCAGATCAATAGCATGTCCTCACTTCCCTCTATAACATGGGCCCCCAGTTCAAATAGCAATGTCCCTCCAGCTCCTCCTGCTCATAACATGGGGCCCACAGTCAGATGCATGTCCTCAGTCCTTCTTGCTTTTATAACATGGGCCACAGATCAGATGCATGTCCTCACTCCTCCTGCTCTATAACATGGTGGGCCCCAGACCAGATAGCGTGTCCTCAGCTCTCCTTGCTCTTATAACATGGGCACAGATCAGATAGCATGTCCTCAGCTCCTCCTGCTCTATAAAATGGGGCCCAATCAATAGAAGTCTAGCTCTCCTGCTCTATAAATGGGGCCCCAATAGGGTAGCATGTCCTCAGCTCTCCCGCTCTATAACTTGGGGCCACAGTCAGATAGCATGTCCTCAGCTCCTTTCCCATTCTTTAACATGGGGCACAGATCAGATAGCGTGTCTCACTCCCCTGCTCTATAACATGGGCACAGATCAATAGTTCTTCACTCCCCCTGCTCTATAATATGGGGCAAAAGATCAATAGCTGTCCTCAGCTTCCCGCTCTATAATGGGCCACAGTCAGATAGCATTCTCAGCTCCTCCTGCTCTATAACATGGGCGCAGATCAGATAGCATGTCCCCAGCCCTCCTTTCTCTATTAACATGGGGCCCCCCGATCAGAATAGCGTGTCCTCAGTCCTCTGCCCCTAATATGGGGGCCACAGTCAGTAGCATGTCCTCAGCTCCTCCGCTCTATAACAGGGGCCACAGATCGATAGCATATCCTCAGCCCCTGCCTGTCTATAACATTGGGCCCCGGATAGATAGCAGTCTCAGCTCCTCCTGCTCTATAAACATGGGTCGCAGATCAGGTAGCCCAGTCCTCAGTCCCTCCCGCTCTATTAACCCTGGGGCCACAGAATCAGTAGCATGGGCCTCAGCTCCTCCGCTCTATAACATGGGGCCACAGATCAGAAAAGCATGTCCTCAACTCTCTGCTTTTATAACATGGGGGCAAAAAGATTAAAACAAATGTCCTCAGCTCTCCCGTTATAACATGGGGTACGTTTTTTTTAGATAATGTCCTCCTCCTCCTGCTTTTTAACAAGGGGCTGCAGATCTTTTGCGTGTCCCCGCTCCTTTCCCGCTCTATAACATGGGGCCCCCCCCAAAAGATAGCATCAAGACTAGTTCCCTTAAAACCTTCTGGGCCCTAGTGTAAAATACATCATTTACACTTCTGTGGCAGAGAGCTCAGCGACTGCCTCCTTTGCACCCCCTATGCCCCCGCCAGCCCTGGACCCTGTCACCCTGTTCACCTGATCTTCCTTCTGTATAAAGTGATAAGAGGGTAAATACCAGAGAGTGGCTCACCTGGACATGTGATGCAGGAACAGATTGAATGGTGGAAGACAAATGATGCTGTGAACACAATGCGGCGGCTTGATTACATTATACAAATACCTGTCAGAGATGCATTGCCATTAGACAGATGTATGCTGCAACAAGTCACCAAATATAAATCAAATTCAGGAAAATTAATTTCCCCTTTTACTATGGAAATTGTTGCCCAGTCCCTAGAAACATCTTGATCTGCTTCAAGGAAAGTAGGATATAGCTGCTCTAACGGCGCCCTTCAGCTCTCCTGGGGTCCTAAATGGAAGCTCTACCCCTGCTGTGCAGTAATTCATCCCTATGTCCTATATCACTGCACAACTACATATAACTGCCTCTCAGGATAGCAGTAAAGCTGGGTGACCACCAGGTTGGGAGAAGTAAAGGGGTTGTATCACTACATTGATTTGTTCTGTTTTATTAGTTTCATTTTGAATTCAGGGGCGTGTTTACTGGCTCCTACTAGGTTGCAGTAGAAGACAGGTCTGTAGCTATAGCGACTAGTGCTGGCAGCCTATCATGAGAGATTGAAATCTGTGCTATAGAACAGCGTGGCACTTCAGAGAGAATTAACAGGTTGTAGCTATGCAACCAGTGCTGGCAGGCTATCAGTAGAGATCAAGCAGGTCTGTAGCTATAGCAACCAGTGTGGCAGCCTATCGGGAGAGATGAAGGTCTGTAGCTATAGCAACCAGTGCTGGCAGCCTTCAGGAGGATTGAACGCTGAAAGCTAAGCAACCAGCGCTGGCAGCCTATCAGGAGAGATTGAACAGGTCTGTAGCTATAGCAACAAGTGCTGGCAGGCTATCAGTAAAGATCAAGCAGGTCTGTAGCTATAGCAACCAGTGCTGGCAGCCTATCATGAGAGATTGAACAGGTCTGTAGCTATAGCAACCAGCGCTGGCAGCCTATCAGGAGAGATTTAACAGGTCTGTAGCTATAGCAACAAGTGCTGGCAGGCAAATCAGTAAAGATCAAGCAGGTCTTTTAGCTATAGCAACCAGTGCTGGCAGCCTATCTTTGAGAGATGAAAGGTCTGTAGCTATAGCAACCAGGGCTGGCAGCCTATCATGAGAGATTGAACAGGTCTGTAGCTATAGCAACCAGCGCTGGCAGCCTATCAGGAGAGATTGAACAGGTCTGTAGCTATAGCAACAAGTGCTGGCAGGCTATCAGTAAAGATCAAGCAGGTCTGTAGCTATAGCAACCAGTGCTGGCAGCCTATCATGAGAGATTGAACAGGTATGTAGCTATAGCAACCAGCGCTGGCAGCCTATCAGGAGAGATCAAGCAGGTATGTAGCTGATGCAGCTCATACGAGAGGGGATATCTAGAAATAGGTAGGGCACTGTTAATGGACATATATTGCAAAGTGACTTGTTTTTGCAAGATCTTTAACATAAAAAGCAGCTTCCTTGTAGTGAGACAACCCCTTTGAAGAAAAAACCCTGGCTCCTCTGACATTTCTGTCTTAGTATCCACCTGTATTTTTTATAAAGAACTCTTCACAATCCCTTCTTTGATCTCTGTTGTGCCATTCCTCTGTTATTCCTCCTGGAAATGTAAGACTAAAGCTTGGTTCACATGTTGTGTATTATGAATGCATCACAAATGTACGCAGAAATAAATTAAAAAGTGAATTTTTTTAATTAATTCAAATTTGACAAGGATTTCAAAATTGAGTCAGTTATGGTGACATATGCCTTTTTATTGCAGTTGTAACACCAGGGCCATCTTTTCCATTGGGCACACTGGGCAGTTGCCCGGGGGCCTCACAAGTATAGGGGCCCCAAGTGGTGTATGTGTGTCCCAGGAATACAAGAAACATACACTGGATCCCTTTGGGTTGGTTTTTGTTATTTAAAACGGTTTGTTTTGTTTTTAGGAATGTGCAAACAGTTAAAAACCATGGTGGAGAAGGGAGCCAAAGGCTCCCTGCCCTGCCAAATAGTCTTGTAGGCTGCAGGCTGGCGGTGCCCAGACAGTAATATGAGTGTGCTTGGGGGTGGCTAGAGGCATGGTCTAAAGTGATGTCATGTATTTGGGCAGGGCCCACTGCAGTGTTATGCCCAGGGGCCCATAATGCTGATAAGACGGCTCAAGTGTGAATCCAGACCTAATTGAAGAGGTGCTCCCACCAAAGACTTTGATGGTATTTTTGCTAGATTGGCATAAAAGTTTGATATGGGGTCCACCCCTGGGCAGAGGATAACAAAGCTTTCCCATAAAATCTATGGTGCCCTATAATATGTACCATTTAAATACTGGCATTTCTATGTTATAATGCCTTTGGTTTCCCACCGCCTCCAAGGCCCGGTAGCGATAGCTACCTTGCATATAATACCCTGAAGTTTTGGTCAGAATGGAGAGACGTCATATATTTTCCATGATCTCCATATGTTAAGGATTTTGAGTCAGGTGACCTGTTTTCAGTAAAACCCAAAATTCCCATTAGAAAAACAAGGAGCCGTATCGTGTTGCCTGACACACCTGCTCTAACCTAGCAGGCCTTTTGCTTTTGGCCAAAAGATCAATATACTGCAAAAAAAGGTATACAATACAACAGGAGCCTACACTATTGTACACAAAAACATGTATTACATGTGTTTTTTCTAAAAATGGGACCCTCTGGGTGACAGATACCACTGTTGGCATCCATTTAAACTATATGGTCTGGCGTATATGTTACACAGAAGCCAGAAATGTGCACACAATGGTATTTTGGACGGATGATGGATCCGTTATCTGGTTTTGTGACACACGGAGAAACGTATACGTTAACATATTCATTGACTAATGTAGGTAGACGGATGTGCAATGCACGGTGACGTTGTGTCCGCTTTTACATTTTCTGTCAAATATCCGTTAAAATGTTATAGACGGGGACGCGGGGCGCTGCACTTTGTCAAGCTGAACAAAATTGTGTAGGTTACAGTATATGTATATAGCAGGGGCGATCTACCGGGGTAGCAGACGTAGCAGCTGCCACGGGGCCCGGGCTCTTAGGGGGCCTGGGCCCCAGGACAGTCGCTACTACTTCTGCTACCCCGGTAATGCCGCTCCTGGGCCCACCAGCAGTAAACTTAACAGTTCGGCGGGCGCGCAGCTGGGGGGCCTGGCGCATCCCGCCTCTCCGGCCCAAGCGGTCAAAGGCAGCGCTGCCCGGTAGTAGCAGAACGGAGCGACGCTCCACTCTGCTACTTCCCCTGCCGGCTCTCTGTGATCACGTGGGCAGCGCGATTACATCACATGATCGCGTCGTCCGCGCTGAGTACAGCGGCCGGAGCACAGCGCATCGAGGGAGTGTGGACGGAGGTAAGTAAGTGATTTCTTATTTTACCTGCCCTGCCTTCCTATATACCCCTGCCTGCCTATATATAGCCCACCCTGCCTGCCTATATACCCCTACCTGACTATATATATAGCCCACCCTGCCTGACTAAAATAATCTATATAATGTTCGTGGTCGGGGAAGAGGCATCCAAAAGTTTGCTTTGGGGCCCAGGCTTCCCTAGTTAGGCCCCTGTTATATAGCGTATGTGCCCATGTTGTAAACATATTCGTTTGTATACCTTGGTATCCTACCCCATCAAATTTCAAGGGGGACATCCAATAGAAAAGCTAGTTTAAAAAAAAAAAAAAAAAAAAGAAAACGGATGTCAAATGTCTGCGCAAAATAGTGCACATTTGGCATACGTTTAACGTTTAGGTTATAACGTATACGTTTTGACGCAGTCAAACGCAGCGTGCAATAAGCCTAACACTTACTTTTAATTTTTTGCTTGACGCCCCCGCAGAGTAAGGTTGGGTTCACACCACATTTCTGTACAACCCAGGCTGTATACAGATGCTTCAGAGGGATGCCCAAATTTTTGGCAACTTTCCCCATAGTGACAATGGTATGTTATGTTTTACTGAATGCGCTTGTACAGAGTACAGAGGCTCCTGACTTTTGGTATACACATGTATACTGGTCCCTACAGAGGCCAAAAGGACCACGTTGAGTTCCATCGGGCCACCTAATCCCATAGATACACATAGCGTACACGTCTGGAGCTTTCGGGTATGTCCATGCGATATATTGCGGCGCATACAGTACGCGCCGCAGTACATCGTGTGTCTCGGGAGCTTGCGCTGATACGTGCGTACTCCCGCGGCACGGGGTGGGGGGGCGGCAGTCCGCCGGCCCCATAGACATGCATTACTCGCGGCGCTTTCGCATGTCGCTTATCTCCCCGCATGTACAATACGATCGTATTGTACGAGCGGGGAGAGGAGGCGTAATCCATAGTTCTCGGAGAACTGTGGATTACCCTAATTTCGGTGTATTAGAGCGGCCCCAAAAACGACGCAAAATGCGCGCCGCAATTACGCCGTGAACATAGCTAGGGGGAAAAAAGGCTCTACGGAACTAGGTACAGAAAACTAAAACCAGAACAGGACACATAGCCCACATAAAAAACACA
>JAODAL010042187.1:0-35095 GCA_025379985.1 Phyllomedusa bahiana | reverse complement strand
TTTTAACCCTTTTTCCTTTCCCTTTTTAAATCAATTTCCTGGCCTTATTTTAAAAAACAGCAGTATTTTTTTTTTCACAAAAAATTTTAAGGGTAACATGTTCCCATTAAGCTTTTGCCTTTTTTTTTGGTGTATTTTGAGCCAAAAAAATGTTGACCCCCGTATCACTATATAAATGAACTATCAAAACCAGGCATGACACATTTCAATAGCCAAAAAGTGGGTGCATCAAATATTTAGCAATGATATGCTATGTCCCCTATGTTAGCATGCCCCCCGATCAGGCGCATAATTACCTATGCAAGGGTATACCACGGAAAGATTTCCGACGGGTTCATTTATTCAGGCGCACTATACACCATTTTAACGCGTTTAAAAAACGGGAGTGGGGGACCCTTTTTTTTTACATGTCGTGTCATGTAAAACCCACCCTAAAGAGTAGAACGGAAAAGCTGTTTGTATTTGCCATTTAAACTTGTAATGACCTCTACTGATCATGGTTGAGTATCCAGTTTAAGGGGAAATATCAAGCCCCCATGAAACATAAAAAATTTGGAAAGCAAGATAAAATTAAACTCCCATTTCCTTTTCATTTCCTTTTATGAACCCTTTCATTCCCAAAATCCCGATGACAAATTAGCTGATTGAGATCCTAGGTCAAAAAATTCAAAAGGGTAGTCTTCAAAAAATTTTCCAATAAAGTTTTTTTAATCATTTTGGCAGCCCCCCTTTATTAAATTAAAAAAAAAAAACCCAAAATCTTTGTTTTTGGGTGGGGGACAGTATTTTGTTTTTATGAATTAACATAGAACAATTGATTTTTTTACATACTTAAACCAGGGGATACGTTTTTTTTTTTTTTTGTATTCTAATTATTTTGTTCCCAAAAAGAATTATAGAAAACATTGTTCCCCAGGATTGTATAACTCTCCCCTGGGATCTTTTCTCCTGTGTACGCAGTTCCTTACAGGCAGTTATAGATGAGTGGTGTTGAGGTGTTGTTAAACATCTTCAAAGTCTTGTTATTACTCTATTGGCAGTGCCCAAAGGGCTTAATTTGTTGTTGGGAAATGGGAAAATCGAACTCTTTTTGAAATCACCAAACTCAAGTAAGTAAATTGCTTTCCTAATTTTTTTAATACAATTCTCTTGATGAAAAATAAAAAACCCCATGTTTCCACCCAAAAATTATAATGTACAAAACAGTATTATATTTACAGACTTTTTTAGAAATTTTTTATTATTACCATGAATTTTAAAAAAAAACTAAATAATAATTGATTTTGTTGATACATTTTCTGCTGTTTGTGTATACAGTTTTTTGCAGACCTATGTGACTCCATTTTTTTGGGATAAAAAACCCTGGTAGCTATCCTGTAGGCAATTTCTTCTTTCTTTTTTGGCCCACTATTTAAAAATTGGATATTTCCATTTCAGATATAGAGGGAAAGAAAAATATTTAATGAACGCCAAATTAGATGCAATTGATTTTATTTATTTTTAATGGTTTTAAGTCCATCATTCAAGTAGCAGAACAACTATAAAAGAACAATTGTATTGTGGTGGATTGCAACATAAAATGATGTGTCAATTAGACTTTTTGTAACAGTCTTTGTTGTTTCAGATAAAATTTATGAGAAAAACTGTATAACTTTTACTTTCTGTCTGTTTCTTCTTTATATCTTCCTGTTCCCTCTCAGTGATTGTCTCCTTTTATTCCCTATAATTGTCTCCTGTATCTCAGGGAAACTGTAGTTGAAATTGCCTTGCTCTGCCCTCTGCTTTTGATTTGCATTTTCCTATAGAGTAGGAGCAGTGAGCAGTACTTAACAGGTATTACAGCCTCTACAAAGAAAAAAGAAAAAACAACAATGGTCACTTAAATACCATATATACTCGAGTATAAGCCGACCCGAGTATAGGCCGAGGCACCTACTTTTGCCACAAAAACCGGGAAAGCTTATTGACTCGAATATAAGCCTAGGGTGGAAAATGCAGCGGCTACTGGTGAATTTTAAAAATAAAAATAGATACCAATAAAATTACATAGGCAGTTTAATGTCCCTCATAGGCAGGTATAGGCAGTTTAATGTCCCCTATAGGCAGATATAGGCTGGTATAGGCAGTTTCATGTCCCCCCATAGGCAGATATAGGCAGGTATAGGCAGTTTAATGTCCCCCATAGGCAGTTTAATGTTCCCCATAGGCAGATATAGGCTGGTATAGGCAGTTTAATGTCCCCCATAGGCAGGTTATAGGCATGTATAGGCAGTTTAATGTATCCCATAGGCTGCCTATAGGCAGCGTAATTGTCCCCCTAGGCAGGCTATATGGCAGGCAATTGACCGATGGCAGGTAGGTCTATAGGGTGCAGGTATAGGTCGTTATAGGCTGGTATAGGCAGGTATAGGTCCCCCTAGGAAGGCTATAGGCAGATATAGGTCACCTAGGCAGGTATATGCAGGGTATAGGCTGGCATAGGTCCCCCTAGACAGGCTATAGGCAGGTATAGGTCCCCTAGGCAGGTATAGACATTACTAGGCAGGTATAGGCATTACTAGGCAGGTATAGGCAGTACTAGGCAGGTATAGGCAGGCTATAGGCAGTACTAGGCAGGTATAGGCAGGGTATAGGCAGGTATAGATAGTACTAGGCAGGTATAGGGCTGGTTTAGATAGTACTAGGCAGGGTATTGGCAGGTATAGATAGTACTAGGCAGGGTATAGGCAGGTATAGATAGTACTAGGCAGGTATAGGCAGTACTAGGCAGGTATAGGGCAGGTATAGGCAGGTATAGATAGTACTAGGCAGGTATAGGCAGTACTAGGCAGGTATAGGGCAGGTATAGGCAGTACTAGGCAGGTATAGGGCAGGTATAGGCTGGTATAGGCATCGTTTTAAAACAAAAAACAAGCACTTACCTCGATCCCCGCTGCTCCGTCTCCCGGGCGCGCTCCTCGGTCTTCTCGACACAGGCGGGTGACATCATCAGGCAGCGCCTGAGTGCCGACAGTGACTCGAGTATAAGCCGAAGAGGGATTTTTCAGCACATATATTGTGCTGAAAAACTCGGCTTATACTCGAGTATATACGGTAACCTGAAACTGACAAAATTAATAATCCATTTAAATTTGAAAACAGTCAACTAATAAAAATTCAATATTGCATTTAAATTGTGACTCAACCAAAGAATTAAAAAACAAACAAACAATAAAAAACAACTAATGAAACTGGCCTGGACAAATATGATGGTGTCCATAGAAAAGACTGAAAATAATTTCACCCAATGGACATGTTAAACTAAGGTGTGACCTGTACTTAGCATCACAAGTGTTGGCAAGCTTGTAATCAGCTAGTCTGCCCCTTTAGAGAGTGAAAAGTAGTGACTGTGCTGTTTGGTGTCATGGTATTCACCACACTGAACATGGCCCAAAACACTGTTTGTCTGCAGTACAATTTAGCAAAATCTAAACCCTTTACTCAAAATTTTTTCGTCAGAGCCATATTAGGGCTTGTTTTTTGCTGAACAAGTTGTATATTTAATAATACTTTTCAATGTAGCATATCTTCAAAAAAAACAAAAAATATTATTTGTGGATGGGAAAAAAAAACAATTACAAAATTTTTTGGTGGCTTTTGTTTTCATAAAGTTTACTCTGTATGGTCAATGATGTGTTCACTTTTTGTGCAGATCTGTAAGACAGTATTACTAAATTTATTTAGTTCTTGTTATGTTTTTCAACTTTTGAAACATTTTCGGAGAGCAATAACTTTTCTGTTTTGTTCGCAGACTGATGTGAGGGTATAGCTTTTATTAACACCATTTTGTACATATGTAACAGTCTAGGTTTGGATCAGAGTCTTTTTATTGTACTACCAAGCACAATACCTCCTCAAGGTAGGGTCTATCCACTGTCTGTACCCGAGACCCTGGCTATGTCTGCCTATATTAAATAAACTTACGGAACGACTTTATCCACAAATCCTCCTCTCCAGCTGGCACGGGATTCTTCTTCGTGGAGTAAAAGAATCAATCCCTCCGCCCTAGTATTGATTATAGGGTACTTAATAAAATAACAGTAAAAAAGTGGCATCCCCTTCTGTTGATCTCCGAGACCTTCGATTGGCTCTGCGGAGCCAAGATTTTTACTAGGTTAGTCCTGTGGGGCACCTATAGTGCCATTTGCTTATGCAAAGGTGACGAATGGAAGACTGCTTTTAATACCCGCGATGGATACTTTGAATACTTGGTGATGCCATTTGGTTTATGCAATGCCCCAGCCATTTTCCAAGATTTTGTTAATAAGATCTTTCATGATCTCCTGTATGTCTGCATGGTGGTTTATTTTGATGACATCCTGATCTTTTCCTTGGACTTGCAGTCTTGCAGGGCCCACATTAGATTGTTTATCCCTTGATTCTCTCCCCTAGCTGCACCTATCATGGCTCTTTCTTAAAAAGGCAAAAATCCAAAACTCTGGCCGTTTGAGGTGGAAGATGCCTTGGAGCATCTGAAAACCACCTTTCTTTCTACTCCCATCTTGTCTCGTCCGGTCGCGGAGAAGCCTTTTTTCTTAAAAGTGGATGCATCTTCCGTAGGAGCTGGGGTAGTGTTGTCACAGAAGACTGACAACGGGAAGTCTGTTACTTGTGGCTTCTTCTCCAAAACTTTCTACCTGGCAGAAAAGAATTATTCAATTGGAGACCAAGAGCTCCTGGCTACTAAATTGGCACTTGAGTGGCGCCATTTAATAGAGGGGGCGCGACATTCAGTTAAAATCTACACTGACCACAAAGAGCATCTTTATCTCCAGACTGCGTATAATCTAAATCCCCTTCATGCATGTTGGGCACTCTTCTTTTCCAGATTTCATTTCGTGCTAAACTTTCGGTCCGCTGAGAAGACTATTAAAGCCGATTGTCTGTCACGTGATACTACAGCTAACGACTGGTTACCATTTCTCCCATGACCATACGGCATATGCCTCCTGGCAAAACCTACGGACATCATGAGGAAGCATATTCTTCTTTGGGGGCACTCTTCCAAATTGGCCGGGCATCCATAGGACTCTCTTACTAATTGCTACTCTCCACAAGGATGTCAAGGATTTCGTGTCTGCCTGTTCTACCTATGCTTGTAACAAGGTGCCATGTCAGAAACCTGTTAGTCTATTAGTACCTTTCCAATTCCGGACAGGCCTTGGACACACATTTCCTTGGACTTTATCACGCCTTACCTCCTTCTGCTTACTGTACGGTCATTTGGGTGGTCACCGACCATCTCTCTGAAATGTCCCATTTCATCCCCCTCCTAGTTCTGCCCTCCCCTCCTCAACTCACAACTCAGTTTTTTTCAACATATTTTTTAGCTTCACTGTTTGCTGCTTCACATTGTGTCTGATCGTGGTGTACAGTTTGTATCTAAATTCTGGTGAGCCCTTCGGCCTATCACCAGCAGTCCAAAATGCAAGTCGAGAGAGTAAACCAGATACTCAGGACTTACCTCCGTCATTTTGCTTCCTCTCTGCAAGACAATTGGGCCAAGTTTCTTCTGTAGGTGTAATTCTCTTATAGTCACTTGGATTCGGAATCTGCTGATGCATCACCTTTTTTCATAGTCTATGGTTGTCATCCTCGACCTTCCCTCCCAATGCGGCTTGCCTCTTGTCTCCCTACGGTGGACACCCAAGTTCACAATCTGTCCTGAATCTGGCAAGAAACCCGTCAGCTACTCCAACAGGCTGCTATCAGGACCAAATCACAAGCAGACGGAAGATGTAGAGCCCCGCTGGTGTAAAGTTTGGCTTTCCACAAAAATCGACTGAAAATCACCAGCCTCAAGCTTGGTCCTTGGTATTTAGCCCCATTCCCCATTCTGCAGCAAATCAATCCTGTCTGCTACAAGCTGCAGCTTCCTCCCTCCATGCGCATCCCTAATACGTTTCATGTCACGTTGTTAAAGCCTGTTGTGCCATTATTCCGAACGCTTGGTGGTTCCATCTGCTGAAGCTGATGTAGAAAATACTTATGAAGTTCAGGAGATCCTGGCCATGAAGCGCATCAGAAGAAAGATATTCTACCTCAACGAATGGAAGGGGTTTGGGCCGGAAGAGAATCGTTTGAGAACATCAATGTTTCTGAACTCCTTTACAAGTTCCATCTGCAGTGTAACTGTAAGAATAGGATGTCTAAGGGGGTGGGTACTGTCACAGGCAATGCTGCTGTCCATGTCCCGGTCTGCAGTCGTGTCTGTGCCCCTCCTTCTCGGTAGTCTCCTGCTGCCTGCATGACTTGCACTGCATACTGGGTCACGGATCATAGACATGCCCTTGTGCGGAGCTCCCACCGGCACTTACCCGTCTGAGCTCCTGCTCTCTACTCTGCTGCAGCTTGGCGCACTCTCGTTCTTCTGGATTTAAAGGGCCAGTGTGCCCTTAACATCCAAATGGGTTCTACCTTTCCCTTTATTAGTGCTCCTCCCCCATCTTGCTGCTCTGCCACTTTGAGGTGTTACTTGTGGAGTCTAATGCACTATTTCTGTATTCCCATGTACCAGACCCTTCTTGTTCGTTTTCCTAACCACTTTGCCTGCCTGCCCTGACCTTCATGCCCATCTCAGACCACGTATCTGCCTGCTGATTCTGTACCACGCTGCGCCCGGCTGCCACCGCAAGCTAGTCATGTCAGGGGTAGCGACCTGGTACGCTCCCGTCACAGCAAGTCCAACCTGCCTTGTGGTTAGGCTTTGGTGAACACCGAGTCCTACTTAGATTCCGCTTCCTGGCATGGCTTATACCATCGCTTGAAGCGGTCCAGTGAGCCGCCTTCCATCCTGACAATACTGACACTGCTGGTCATTACAAACTGACTCTACTTGCTGCCTAATATATCCCACCCATTGTCACAAGGTTATCAAAGTTAATAACGTTACCGTCAGTGGTTTTAATGGTGTGGCTGATCAATTTATAGTATACACTGTATGATATAACATACAATACGATAAAGAAAAGTTTAATATAATTATATTTTATCTAAAACAATGTGATCAATAAATAAACAGAAGCACCGCTTTATAGAAATATTACAAGTAGACATTTTCATAACCATTACCCTGGCAAAAGGTATTCAGATGCCCAGAGAACTGTGTTAAAAGGAAGATGTGTACAGGGCAATATTAAAAATTAGAGAGGCATGTCCTTTCGGTTCATGTTGACAGATTCATTTAGCCCCCTGGGTTGCATTTCCTAAATCTTCTTATCCAGGCACATTTTACCAGTGATTAGAATTATTCCTATCTCTTTCCTTTGATGCATCATCTATCACCTACCATAGTAATACAGCTGTGTTGTTTTTTATTTTCCTAAAACTGATTTATTTCATAGTAGGAGTCAGTGCTTGCAGTATATCTTTATTAGATTGTGCTGTATTATCTACATATACATTTCTAATTTGCTGGTTCACGATGCCACCAATGGGAAAAGCCATGCATACTGTATGTGTTCACAGTAAAAAATGAATTTATTGCATTTTGCATTGCATATACAGTGCTTCAAAATTTTATCTGCAATAGTTGCCAAGCTACAGCTATGAAGAGGCAGGTTACAGTATATCGTTTATTCAGGAAATGTACTGCATAGTAATAATATTGAAAAAAAGAGGTTCCTTTGAAAACAAGTAGTGATGTGTTTTGGATTTGGGTCAAAGTAAAATTTAACCTTACTCTGAGCACTTTGATATTCATGAGGCCGAAATTATTTTTGGTGCTATTCACCGAAAATGAAATAAAAAAAGCAAAAAGGAGACTGTAACCTTAAACATAAATTGGGGTTAGAATAGGGATAGGGATTTTGTGCTTCTTTTGAATATGTTAACTTACCGGTTCTCGTGGCGCTGTTGCTCCAACATTACTCCTGTCTGAAGTCACTTCCTATCCAATGCCACATTGGGATTACCTATTGCTTGTTGGACTGGAATAGATTTCAGATGGAAGGGATGTGGAACAGCACTACAGGACTAGAAGTCATATGGAATGGATAAGTTAACCCCAATTTAGAGTTATGGTTATGGTCAGGATTAGGGCTAGATTTAGGGTTAAGAGACTCAATAAAATAATCGGAGTTCTGGATGTCCTAAATAATTTTTTTGAACAAAGTTTAGTCAAACCTGTGTAAAACCCAACAGGGTCAAAGTCAGGCAATAATAATAACAAGTAAATGCCAATATATGCCATATATGCCACAACCAGTTTTTGTTTTTAAGGCATGGTAATTTTTAGCGTTTTTCATCACCCACCTTCTGAGATACATACCTTTTTTATTTTTAAACCAAATAGATCATACTAAGAAATAACACCTACAATTAAATGTTTACATTAATTAAAAAAGAGTCTTTTACATGCTTAAAGAAATTTCGCCCTTGTAGAAAGGCTTTGATTTGGCTACATTGGAGGGTGTGCAAGCAAGAGCTGCTTGTTAAGAGATTTCCAAAGCATCTCAATGGGATTCAACTTAGGACCATTCAAATGTGGACTTGCTTGTGTGCTTCAGCTCATTGTCTTACTTCAAAACATGATTACACTTGAGTTTTAGCTCACAAACTGATGGGTGGACATTCTTCTTCAGGATTTTCTGATAAAGTCATCTAGGGCTTGAAAAAGCAAAATTGCTCTTGATCAGTGCTCTAGAGCCACTATGATTTACTGGCAAGATGTTCTTATGGTAGAATGTGGTGTTAACATTAGGCCAGATATAAGGGGATCAATGTCTTCCAAAATATTCCACCTTTGACTCATCAGTCCACAAAATATGATTCCAAAAATGTTTTGGCAAATGCAAAATTAGCCTTTGTTTTCTTTTTTTGCCAGGAGTAGTTTAGGAGCTCAAACCCAGTGCCTTTTTTATTGTAGAATTATGTGCATTGACAATAAAAGGGTTTTCCTACAATACACATTGTTTACCTATCCAACAGATTGGTGATAAATATCTGATCCCCACAGATCACTAAAACAGGAGCCCAAAGTTCCCTTTCTTTTCTTACTATGCGAGTACAATGAGGAAATGTTTAAACAAACATGCACATCGCTGTGCATTTACAGTCTATTCGACTTAAGAAGCTGAGCACAAGAGATTTAGGGTCTCCATTTTAGTGATTGTGGGGGTTACAGTAGTGAGAGCCCCAACGATTAGACATTAGTCACCTAATTTGTGGATGGAAGTTAAATGTGTATCATGGAGAAAACCCCTTCAACTAGGCCTAGTAAGACTTGTAAAGGGGACTCCTTTGTGCATCCATACACCGGCAATAGGTATTCGATTAAACAACGCTTTTCTTGTTTATCTAAATTTGTTGTTTATATGTTGATTTGCCCTTATGGGCTATTGTATGTTGGTGAAACTACCACATAAGTAAAAACAGGAATTATCCAACATAAGAGCACAATTGGATGCCAACTTCTTGATTTACCAGTACCTGCTCATTTTTATGAGAAGGTACATACAATTGCACTACATGGTGACTGACAATGTTCCCCCATTAAGTCGAGGGGGGAACAGACAATACAGGTTAAAAATGCATGAATTATATTGGATGTACACATTAAACACGCTTGAGCTGCATGAGCTGAACCTAGAGTATAAATTGCCATAAATAATGTTAGCTTGCCCTTATCATGTATAGTAACTTCCATTGATTGTTTTGAATTTATGTCAATAATTTTAATGGTTTGTTTTTCTATTTCTCTTTAGATCAATCAAGCAGTTCTATAAGGGAAGATTGGAGCCTGGTTATTCTGCTGACAGTGGGATTCCCTGTTTCTTTATTTATATATATATATATATATAATATATATATATATAAATATATATATATATATACTGTAGATATCCCTGTGGAGGATAGTGGTGGACCCGGCGCACTCAGCAAAAAATCGGCGTCTCAAGCAATGGTATATTAAAACCATTAACATTTTATTCTAAAACTATCGGGGCTTTAAGGCCCTGACAGAATTAAAACAGTTAGAACAATAAAAACAAGTGCACAGTCGACGCGTTTCACGTGGAAAACCCGCGCTTCCTCAGGACAGAGTGCGACGGAAAAAACAGCCCTTCAAACGTATCTGAGTGTTGTGCCTCTCCTTTGCACAACTTCATATGGTGAGCTTATTACTTACTATTTTATATCTTCTTGCTAAGGTTTTACACTATTGTGCACCCTCTCCTGTTTTTTCTCCTTCTTTCTATATATATATATGTATGTTATTTATTTTTATAATGAATGTTTTTGTTCCTTTAAAGATTTTTTTTTGTATTGAAAAAAAAGGATTTAAACTTTTTTTGTAAAAATGTTTTTTCTTTGAAAATGCTTTTTCTAATCTAATTAAGAAATTTTGTGGTATATTTATGTGGTTGGTGTTTTTCCTTTGGTGCATTGTTTAGTGGATGCGAGATATACCTGACCCCATGTAGGTAATATGCTACTAGCTTTATAATTTTTCCTATGTGCTGGCTAGTATTGATATGGACAGTCTGTGGATAGGAAACAAATTAATGACATGATCCAGCAATCCTTTAAAAATCAGAGTCTTACTTTATTTATTAAACGACATTAAAAACGTGGCATATAAGGACAGAAGATGAACCGCTGACACATTTTGAGTGCAAGCCTCTTAGTCATAGCGTGTCAATCTACCTACATGTATACAAATATATACCTGCATAGCATTAAACCAGCCCACTCCCACCTGTGTAGGTACGCCAGCCACTCCACCCACATTTGGCAATCCAAGCGTTACGTCATCTCCGCAAGTCTGAGAGCAGTGCATGCGCAAGGCAACAGACAACCACCCAATGCCCATCTCCAGGTAACATTTGATGCCGCAACAGTGACACCTAAAGCCCTGAAAACAAAGCACAACACCCAGAATCAGATGCTGGACGGTCACACCGTGCTACCTAAACCACTGCTGGAACCAGCACAGAGACAACCGCACATAGCCAGTCATTAAGGGTGAGAATGACAGTCAATGCAGATACACAGGAAACACACAAAAAATAGACAACCCAAAAGGAAAAAAAAGGAACAAAATCAATATTAGATATGTATCAGATTAAAATAGTCAGAACTAAAAAATTATTACAAATGAGGGTACCAAACTAACTGCACAAAAAGAGCTGTAGTGGCCAAGTATCCAATAAATGTGAAAACCTGTAACTGAATATCAAATTGTGGGCCATTAATAATGAAAAAGAACCTCATTTCTCATGTTAAGACCACAAGGAAACACAGTATCTAACATTATTATCCAAGATGCCTCCCGATCACGTAATTTATATCTAAGGTCTCCACCACGTTTGGTATTCTGAACCTGCTCAATGGCAAATGCCTTAAAAAATTGAGTTTGGGAATCATGCTGATCGATGAAATGTCATGCTACATTGGAAATAATCCTACCAGAGGGGTTTATAATATAATTAAGATTGATTGTGGTTGTGAATTGGAAAAGAATTGAAATAGAATGAAGTGTGTGTCTTGGATGACTGCTATTATAATAGTGTTACCCGAAATTTCTTTGTAATACGTTTGAGTTTTAATTTTTTTACTTGTAATTCCAGTTAATCTTAGACCCAAAAATGGAACATCATTAAATTGGATAGATTACGTAAATTTTAAGTACAACGGATTGTTAAGAAAAATCTATGAAACTTGGTATATCATGATCTGGGCCTTGCCAAATGAACAACAAGTCATCAATGTATCTTCCACACCACTGGATGTCACCAACGAACGGATTTGTGTCTGAAAGAAATCTAAATTGCTTCCCACCATAACATGACTAAATTTGCTAAGTAGTGGGAGAACTTGGCCCCCATAGAAACTCCCTGTAATTGTAAGTAAAATTTGTTATCATAAAGAAAAATGGTAACCATCTCGATAAAAATCTGCAAATCCAATGAATAATAGCTGAAATGATATAGATGAAAATCCAAAGCACAAATAGTGACATTCAGTGGTATGGAAGTATATAAGGACTCAACTTCACAATTGAGCCATCGATAACAAGGCTGCCAAATCACAGTATCCAGACCCCTTAGGACATCATTAGTATCTCTCAGAAAGCCTGGAACCCTCGTGACCAATGGCTATTAGTGCAAATCCAACCACCCTGATAGAACTTCACACATAGACCCCATTCCAGACACTATGGGGCACATTGGTGGTGGATTCACTTGCTTGTATACCTTAGGCAGCCCATATACAAAATGGAACAATTGGATTAGACACATTAAGATTCTCAGATTCAGCCAAAGTGAACACATTCAATAGTAAACCAACCTCAATTAACTTGGATAATTCGATTTTGTACAGAGCAAGTAGTATCGCAAGAAAAATTTTTGTACGTGCAGGTATTCGATAGTAAACAGAACATAGGTACATAAGTTTATGCATTACCACGATTGAACTGCCTTTGTTAGCCTTTTTGATAACCAAATGATCCACACAATGTAGTTGTGCCGGGGCTTGCTTGTGGCTGGATGGCAAATTGGATTCAGTTGCTGTAGAGAAATTCTGTAACATTTGTAAATCTTTAGCAATTAATGCTTGGAACATATCCATAGATTCCGTTCATGCCTGATCAGGACAGAAACTTTGATGTTTTTTTGTACGAAAAGGTGTATGTAGACCAGATTAGACTTGTTTGATGATCTCTCCGGTTGCCCACTGTATTGATCCGCGCAAGCTACATTCATGGAGATGGTGAGTTGGTAACCATTTTTGCTTGTAAGGCTGTGGATAGAGTTTGATAGGTTGTGGTGCCCCAATTTAGAAATAATGATGTAATATGCGGGATAACATTATAATGTGTTTATAGGAACATAAAATATAGGTAAGGTGAGTGAGGTGTGATCCATAGATGAACGCGTAGACTGGTTTTCAAGGTGTGATGTAAGTGCAGTAAGCAGCAGCATTGTTAGATACATAGATCGAGGTGAGGAGTTGTGCGTGGGCACAGTAGAGCAGTGTGCGTTTGCTCAGTAATGCTGAGGACGTCGTCTTGCGAACCCATAGTGATACACTTCGGCCACTGTTTTGTGTACATATTAGCATATGGTATGTAGGGATGGCGCTAAATACAGGTGACGGGAAATGTCCACAGCCTACTGCAATGCATCAGAAAATAGAAAGGCTAAAGGTATTATATTCTGATATACAAGTGGTAATATTTATCTGCACAGGGGATCCCAGGCTACCGATCTACCATATTGTAGTAGACAGTTTATGTGAAAATTATTATCTATGATGTTGTTTGAATTAGGGACGGAACTTGCGGGGTGCGCCACCATCCCCTGACTCTGAACGGCCAGGCCCTCTATCCCGAGCGTTCAGAGGCAGGAGTCAGACTGCCTGGTGCTAGTAGAGTGGAGCACTGCCACGGCATGGGCGATACGATGATGTCATATCATCGCGCCACCTAAGCCGAGCGCAGAGACTGTCTGGGAGCTTGGTATCGAGGAATAGTGGTCAGGTGAGTAAGTTATTTCTTTAATATTCTCCCACTCATGTAGCCTACACCCTACCTGCCTTCCTATATGGTCCCTATAGCTACCTAAATCCTGCCTGTCTATCTGGGACCCCTATTCCCTACCTAAACCCTGCCTACCTACCTATGTGGGGCCTCAATACCCAACCTAAACCCTGCCTGCCTACTTATATGGCCCTATAGCTACCTAAACCCTTCCTACTTACCTATATGGCCCCTATAACCTACCTAAACCCTGCCTACCTAACTATATGGCCCTTATAACCCACCTAAACCCTGCCTGCCTAACTATATGACCCCTTATAGCTACCTAAACCCTGCCTGTTTATTTGGGTCCCTCTATAGCCTATTTACCTACCTACCTACATATGTGGGCCCCACCGATAGTATATCTAGCTAGCTACCTGGGACCCACCAACAGCCTACTTGTGGTCCATCTATTGCCTACCTACCGCCTTCCTACATATCTACCTGGGGCTGCCTACCTAAATGGGGCCTAACTACTGCCTACCTAATGCCAATCTACCTGCCTACCGTTAGCCTACCTACCTGGAACCTACATTCCTGTGGCCTAACTACTGCCTACCTGCCTAGGACCTATCTACCTACCTACATGTGGTCCACCTACCTGAGTCCTATGTACTCCCTACCTACCTGACTCCTATGTACTGCTTACCTGTGGCCTAACTACTGTTTACCTACCTACCTGGAGCTTACCTACCTCACTGGAGCCTACCTATCTACCTGGAGCCTACCTACCTGGTAACATGATTCTGAGGGGTAAAGGCCATAGCTGTAACACAATTTCCAGAGAATCCTCTGTTCCTTCCCTCTAGGAGACTGGGCCTCTAAGGTATGGCGTGTACTTGCTCTGCCAACCCTGGGAAGTTTGTACAGAGATGGGGGACAGATTCTGGAAAAGTGAGGATTCTAAGATATTTGTGTCCATATCTGCAGGTGGCTGGGAAAAGTCATCATGGTGGTCTGGACCAGATGGAGAAGAAAAGGGAAAGTGAACGACTCGCCAGAGAAACATCACCTGTGAGTCACTGGATATAACTGCACTGTATGGTCACTGCATGAAGGTAATATACAGTCTGCAGAGCTTGTGTACACTGGTACCTACTACTATCTGGTAACTGTATGGAGGTAATATACAGTCTGCAGAGCCTGTGTACATTGTTATCTACCTCTATATGGTAACTGTATGGAGGTAATATACAGTCCCTAGGGCACCTGTCTATATGGCGGTACTATTGGTCTTTGTGTACTGATCTTTTTTCAGTAATAGTATAGGGACATTATTCAGTCATCATTTGGTGGTAATTTGTGGTCCTGTTCTGGCAGTATAATCAGGTCCATATGTAGTAGCGTTATTGGTATTGTTCGTCTAGGTATAGTGGGATTTGTTTGGTAGCAGTATGATGGTGGTATGTATGGTGAGGTAATCGTAAATGTTCGTGGTTAGGGAGGTGGGGGGAGGAAGCCCATCCAGAAGTTTGCTATGGGGCCCAAGCTTCTCTAGTTATGCCCCTGTTTGCATTGGTTCGGCCCTGTGGATTCAGGAGCCAGAGACGCTGCATCCACTATATTGAAGGTTGTGCTGCAGTAACTCTGTGATTCTTTGGATCCTGGATAAATTGTGCTGTAGATTAAATTTTGGTAGGCCAGCCACTCCTATTAAAGTTTATTGTTATTCTAAATTTTTTCTATTTCTGGATCACGGTCATTCACTCGAGCACTACAGTGTTAGCAATAGATTGATGGATTTTGGCGCCTTGGATTTGTAATTGTATTCGAGTCTCTTTAGAAAGTTGCATCATGTACTACTTTGTCGTACTTTTATCCTGTGCACATTGCCAGATAAATTCTAGTTAAGACATGTTTAGATTCTACAAATCTGTCAGTAGTCATGTCTGGATGTGGATATTAAACCCAATTTGTATTGAATTCGATTACTACTTGATTTAGTGGCTAAGAAGCCAATTACATTTTTATGAAGGGCCAAGTAGGGCTGAGCAGCATTTTACTGAGACTGAAATTATCATTTAAAAACAGTATTTTGTATTTTTTTTTAGTTCTGTTTGTCTAATATTTAAAGTGGTTTAATGATCTAAAACAACCAGACATTTAAGTAGGACAAATATGCAAAAATAGAAGAAATTGTGAAGGGGCACAAATTTGTTCACAACCTCCAAATAATTAAAATGCTCTAGAAGAAAAGTGATTTTCATGTATAAATAGCTAAATTGACCTACATTTCTTATTAAAACTATGGAAATGTTAGACAGCTAACTAAAGTTTTCATAATAAAACAGCTCATTATGCTCTTATCATGCATAGAAAAGCTGTTTTTGTGCTAGAGTTGCAAAAAGACAGTATTACTGCTAAATGGAAGACAAGAACACAGTGTGATTTATAATTCATGTTAAGTGCCACTGCTGCTAATTTTTTCAGGCCTGTTTTATTTAACATTGAGATTGGAGAACAACACTGAATCTCATGTGGTTGTACAGTTTGCTTGAGTACCGGTCACTCATGCATACATTGAAATTCTGACTTGTAAATGATGCTGTGATGCATAACATAGCACTGTTAATCATGCATAGTATTATTCAGGACCAGGCAAAATGATTTATAACCTAAACCTATATTCAAATGGATAAAGGGAGAATAGTTTTGCAAGTCATGACAAGCAGCAGATGCTTAGAGCATAGGTGGCGACAATTCTGCAAATGTGTTTATGAAGGTATTACACTCTATGGCACATATGTATACCCTGACCTATTTTAAACTTTGCAAGTGACCCAAGTTTAGATTTGTTGGGGTGGTGTTGGTTTTTACAGTCCATGCCACGGCCTTCGTTCCAGACCACAGACATGGCCATGTCCCTGCTACATTCTTGTCTCTGTGCACGGCGTGGTCCGGTTCTGGTCCTTGTTCCTGTCTGTATCCTGTGCGTGCATGAGTCCACCCTATGGTGCGCATGCACCCGCTGCTCTGGATTTAAAGCATACTTGCCAACTTTTGAAAGTGGAAAAGTGGGAGATTGTAAGGAGCGTCACGCGTAGCGAAAAATTTGCATGACCACGCCCATCTTGTTCGTGCACCACACCCCTTAGAAAAAAACACACCCACTCCACCTAAATGCATAACAGCTCTGGAAGAAAGCCAGGTAGATGCCCCTCTAGCCAGGTATTGCCCTTATAGCCAGGTAGTAGCCCCTTATAGCCAGGTAGTAGCCCCTTATAGCCAGGTAATAGCCCCTTATAGCCAGGTAGATGCCACTATAGCCAGGTGACACCCCTTATTGTCAGGTAGTGTCCCTTATAGGCAGTTAGTGCCCCCTAATAGTCAGATAGTGACCCCTTATAGTTAGGTAGTGACCCCTTATAGCCATGCAGTAACCCCTAATAGCCAGGTAGTAGCTACCTTATAGCCAGGTAGTGCCCATATAGAAAGGCAGTGCCCCCTATAGTCAGGTAGTGCCCCCTTATAGCCAGTTAGTGCCCCCCAATAGTCAGGTAGTGACCCCATTGTAGCCAGGTAGTGCCCCCTTTGTAGCCAGGTAGTGCCCTCTTGTAGCCAGGTAGTGCCCCCTTGTAGCCAGGTAGTGCCCCCTTTGTAGCCAGGTAGTGCCCTCTTGTAGCCAGGTAGTGCCCCTTGTAGCCAGGTAGTGCCCCCTTTGTAGCCAGGTAGTGCCCTCTTGTAGTCAGGTAGTGCTCCCTTTGTAGCCAGGTAGTGCCCACTTTGTAGCCAGGTAGTGCCCCCCTTGTAGCCAGGTAGTTCCCCTTATGTAGCCAGGTAGTGCCCCCTTTGTAGCCAGGTAGTGCCCCTTGTAGCCAGGTAGATGCCCCAATAGCTAATAAAAAAAAAAACTACTCACCTCACGAGGCTCCCTGCAGTGCGTCCAGCTACCGACGATCTCCTCAGCGTCGCAGGGGGAGTGAGTACATCCGTGCGTCATGCCCCCTGCAGTGCTGATCTGTATGTACAGCACCAACTGGCCGCTGTACATACAGAAGAGAAAGCAGGAGGGGAACGATCCCTCTTGCCTCCTCCCTGTACGGCAGCTGCACGTAGCGTGCAGCTGCTGACTGACTGTGAGGCTGCGGCCACACAAGTCAGTGAGACTCGCCGGACCCCCATTAGCGGGATCCCCCTCAAAAGCAGGAGAGTTGGCATGTATGATTTAAAGGGACAGTGTCCCAATTACCTGTCCAATGACCTATGACCTCCTGAGATTTGAGGAACTTCCTGTCTCTGTTTCGTTCATGATTGTCCTCCTGAGCTCCTGACCTGCTGCTTACTGCTGTCCTGATACCATGTTTCTGCTGCTACCTGCCATTATACCCATATGTTATCTGCTTTAGCTCTAGCATCAGTTCATGAATGTTCATCTGAGCTCCTGACCTCTGCTGCTGGTTGCTCCTGTTCCTGAGTTAACCCCTGAGTTACCTTCCTATATATTACTGCTGTTCCTGCCGATGCACCAGCTTGCTATCTATGTTATTTCTGCTGTATCCTGACATTTTGCCTGTCAGCTACCTGCCTTCACCAGCTTCCAATCTACTGTATGTTTAACCCTGCTGTGTTCATGTTGCTGTTCCTGCCACCAATGTTGGTGTACCTATGTCTACTGCTGTTATCCTGCCATTGTACCTGCCTGCTATCTTGCCTAGGACTCTGTCATCTGCCTATGGCTACATCGGTCTGTGACCCGTCATCTCTGTCAGCACCTGGTGTCCTTGTCCTGCACTCCGGCTGTCACTGCAGGTGGCCACATTAGGAATAGCAACCTGGGGGTTCCCCGCAGTGAAGTCCATCCAGCTTTGCAGCAGGCTCTTGTAATGACCGGGAGCTCCTTAAATTCCACTCCCTGGTGTGGTCTACACCTATACCATCTGTGCCTGTGGTGATCACAGAGAATCCACCAAATACCCTCCATCAGCCCTGTCAGTCCTACTGTCACCGCTGGTCGTTACATTGATGATCTCAAGTAGGCCATACCGCAACTTATGGCTTCAAAATGTTTCTCTGCTCTTATTAAAAATGCAGGTGATTGCAGTGTTGTCTTCCTACCATCCAGCATTCTTCACAGTCCCTCATGTCCTCCTCTCATTCCCACTGAGTTTGTATGCTCCTTATTAACATATAAATACCGACAATTTGCATATAAATATACTGTGTTTTCATGTTTATATTTTTTCCTACAACAGATGTCTTTAAGCCCAGGGTCACCTATGCCTACAGACCTTCTGTCCTCATAAGTACTGTTAACCTATCCATGTCTGTGCTGCACCACCCCTTAAAGGGAATGTGTCATCATAAAATGGCTTTGGTTTTTTATTTTTTATTTTTTTATTTCCATAATACTATCGAAAAATTAAATCCTGAAATCATGCAGTTTTCATTCTGACCACTTAGCCTAATAAAATAAAATAAAATTGCACTAGCCTACTTACAAAAAGTTATGAATTCTCATTTAAACAGATCAGTTTTGTTGAAATTTAACAATCAATGAAACAAATGACCTACCTACATGTATTTGTTAAATAATACCTCCAATTATAACCAATCTTTCCATAAATCAACAGTACAAGCAAAAATATGAAACTTTTAATATATCTTATTAGATAATAATGCTTCCTTCCTCTTTCTGCCCCTTTTCTGCTTTCTTATCTGCTCACTCAGTCATAAATTACTAACAGAATCTGTTTTACAAAGGAGATAGGACCCAGTTTCACTGAGAGCCCAGGTTATTAAAAAGGGAGGAGGAAGAGAGGCAGAGAGACACATGTAAATGGTTCTGGGCGTATAGTAATTGTTTTATCCCATCTTGCTGCTGAACTCACAACTACACTGCTCATTACTGCTGGCAAAGGTTCTCCTTCCACTTTTACTTCCTGTCTCTGCCCTCTTCTTAGGTTACTATAGCTGTGCTCTGAACTCTCAGTGAGGCTGAAGTTTTTGGAGATCAATTCTCTAGCAACTTTTTGAGATATGAAGCAACTAAAGTGAGTTATGAAATGGATATTCTTGTAATTTATTGCATCCATTTATAAGTAATGGATTTCATTTAGAAGCTTTCCACTGACCCCAAGGCACAGATTCCCTGCTCTAAATAACGTTAAAAGAACAAGGTGGTTGTCCCCATAATTCTGCACAAAAAATATATTAACAAGATCTACAATCAGAAAAAAAGAAAATGCATTGGTATCTGGTTTAAATTAGTAAAAAAAAAAAAACCCACAATACCCTTGCTTTAAAATATTTTGGAACCTTAGGCTATGTTCACACAGCAATAATTGCAGGACGTATTTCGCCCGCAATTACGCCGTGTGCTCCGGAGCGGGGGGCAGGTAGCCCGCCGGCCCCATAGACATTCATTATTCATGGCGAGTATACGCCATGAATAATTGCCATGTCACTTCTCTCCCCGCTCGGCGTATTGTCCTAGCGGGGAGAGGAGACGTAATGAGAACTGTGGATTACCGTAATGACTGGGAAGTATCTCGCTCCGTATTTAGCGCAGTATGGCTCGAAATACGGGGCGAGATACATCCCATTTTAAGCCATGTGAACATAGCCTTAGGTGTTTAACACAAGCTTAGCTTTATCCATCTCACATAGGATAAATAATTTAGCTGCCTGCTTGATGGGGGCTGTCTTACCTGACATGTAACCTCATTAACTGCTCAGCAATAGGACATTAAAAAAGACTCCACTTTATAGATTTGTCCAAGACAGACAAACTGATTAGATTCATTCACATCAAAAATTTTATTCTTTGCCCCAAAGTTTTACTTATAACATTCAATGTAATTGATGTATGATATAGTCATGTTGTGTAGTAGGGGATCCATATTCATTTTTTCATTTCTGTGTTACTTTCTGATTTATACAGGTACACAGTTGAACAACGTGTCACTAAGTTGATAAAGGCATGCCCAAAAAAATGCATTGACCAGTCTGAAGGTTGAAACCACGTCAAAAGTGATCATTCAGTTTCTGGTAGGAAAACTGGAAAACAGTGGAACATTATTGGAATCCTCGGAGGGAGCCACCCAAAAATGCCAAAAGCAACAGTGTAGCAAGTGAGAAAAAATCTTCTGGCCTTTCTGTAAAATTTTAAATGAAAATATTTAATATTTTGAATAAATATTATAAACCAGTTAGAGAGTGAGAAAATCAGCAATGGTTACTTTCTGCAGGATTGGAGCATCTGCCATACCTTTAGAGCCCCCATGGCTGAAATTGCTTTCTTTGATTGTGTAATTTTAAGAGTTGCCTAGACTTCCTCCTGAGCCATGGACTTTTATGGCACTGTGAGAAAACATTTGGTGGAAACTGAGACTCTAACCTTCCATAACCTTCCTTCTAATCTTCCATAACGTGGAGCAATGCATTCAAGCTTACCTGGATAGCAATGGTGGACACTTTTAACACTTGGGGCCACATGTATGATAACTGTCTAGGTCTAAAATTCACTTTGTTGTCCATAACAACCAGTCAGAGCGCCCCTTTCATTTTTCCAGAGCACTATATGAAATTGAAGGGACGCTCTGATTGGTTGCTATGGGCAACAAAGTGAATTTTAGACCTAGACAGTTTTCATACATGTGGCCCTTGATGCTGTGATTTCCTCATGTTTTTCAAAGGCCAAGGTATGTCCGTGTCCAATTTCAGTAATTACGTGAATTACTTTGAAAGTTCCAAGAAAAACATTGAGGTCAGTAGCAAGTAAAACACTCTGTACGTTCTGTAATATTATTTACTCCCAGAGGATAAAAATCTTTCCTGGCCAAATGATGGGCATAGAAGTGCACAGCTTGTTACAAAACAGAGCTCTGATAACTGGATTGTAACAAGCCATGTACCTTTGTGTCCATCATATGACAAAAGCAAGAGTTTTGTCCTCTGGTAGTAAAAAAATGACAGCTCCTATTAAATGCCAACAAACAGAGAGTTGGCAAACCTTGTGAAATTGATGCAGAAAGTATATTAGTAAACTGTGAATCTTTTAAATTATACAAAAGATGTATTTGATTGTGCAAGAATACCCCTTTAAGTGACATATTGACAATATATTCCACTAAAGTTTGATCGGTACGGGTCTTAAGGCTGGGCCCCCAACCTCCTTTGTACTGAGGCTACACAGAATAGAGAAGTGGCCGCACATACACAGCTTTTGTTGATCTTTTCCACGAGAATCTTAGTAGAGCGGAGAGAGTATGCTTAGCTGTTCTCAGAACTCCCATTGACATAATAGAGAGCCTAGCAAGCTTAGCCACCTCGACACTCTGTGCAGCTATGGCACAGAGGAGACCAGGGACCCATTCTCGAGATAGGTGCAGAAATCAGACATTTAACATGGGAAATGGGAATACTTATATAACTTGAAAATTTTGATGTTGGTATAATATGAACTAAAAAATGTTTACTGGGCTGCAAGTCATACAACAATTAGCTGTAACAAACCCCAAAAAAGTTATACAGTGTGATGCTGTGCAGCGCCGGTTAATACTCTATTAGAAGAAATACAGAATACATTAAATGAAATACAATCAGATTAAATGCAATTAATTAAATTCATGGGATGATAAAAGAAGAGACTTACATATGCTGTATCCATACAAATACTAAACAGAACAAGTTACCCACATACACTTCATTAAATACAGGATACAGATACTATAAATTAAACAATCTGTTTACCCATAATCTGTTTTCAGCATAGAGAGGGCAAGAATTTACAGTATGCTGCATCACTTTCCACTTACAATGGATATACTGAGAACCTTTCCATCCATTAGGCAAGGTAACTTTGTACCTTGCCTTCAGCAGCCCCCATCAATTTATCTTTGATAAGCACTATAGTTTTGCAGCACTCCTTTTGTGTAAATCAGTGTATCAGTGAGAATATACAGATGTAGCAAAACTAAACTTGACAGATATCCATGATAGCACAAAATGTTATCTCAGCTTCTTCAATGCTTTTCAATGGCTTTGTTTAGTTATAATAGCAGATAACACAAAAGCCATGATGTCACGGCCAAACTAAACTTTGCTACATCCGTATGGTATATCTATTATGAAAATAGGTAAATTAAGCTCATCTATTTGGTCTTTACATCTGTTCTGTTTACTGTGCAAATGTTAAAACCTACAGTTATATAGGACTGGGATGTAAGCCTGCATGGAGAATACAATCAGATCTAGAAGGAACACAATGTGCGGAAATTTAAATGACAATAATGTAGCAAGAAGTGCAGAACAATCAAGTAACTTGTAGGAATAACACAGCAGGGGAGATGTGGATGACCTTTTGCCTTGTCACCCCTAAGTCTTGGATTTGACTCAATGATAGCACTAAGTAGTGGTATAAGATACTATAATTGTTATGCTGCTCCTACTGGCTTAGGATCAGTGTTTTCATGTAGAGTATATGACAGCATAATCTAGTGATAGAATGTGAAATGGGTACAACCCTGATTATGTATAAAATCAGATGATAGCATTTTTTATCTTATTTCTATCTCTGCATTCACAGTGCTCAGTGAACTCTATCTATTGTATAGAGCAAACAACCAGCTGCTATTCCTATTAACTGTTCATGTGATCCTGAGGTACCATCTACATGGCATAGTTACTCTGTAAAAACCCAGAATAGTTCATCTTATAACCACTGTCACCACACAAGGATATTTCCTTGGCAACCGGGACTCCTATGATTGCTCTATATAAAATAATAAAAAAATAACAAAAACATTACTAAAATGCAATCCAAAATACAACTCTCTAACCAAAACAGTACCTACAACCCAAATGAATTACCCTACCTAACTTTACATGCCACACAAATTGTAACTAAAAGGGTAAAACCGTGTTTTTTATTGTGACATGGAAATAATAAAAAAAAGAAATAAAGTCAGTGTAACGGGTTGCGCCGCGGTCCGTGGTACGAACCGCCGCGTTCCCCACGGCGGGTCCCCGGCGGGGACGGGGGCCCCGCGGACCGCACTGCCGGTCGTGGCGCCACCCGTCCCATTCACTCACCTGGCCTCGCTCCCGTCCGGTCCTCGTCCCCTGCCGGCCGGAATGCGCATGCGAGCCCCCTAGCGCGCGCAAGCGCGTGTTCCCCGGTACATTTAAAGGGACAGTGCGCAGTATATTGGTAATTGACGGCGCTGTCCCTATTACGTTTTGCACCCACGTCACTTCTCTGGTGGATCTATTTGCCTCGTGCCTTAGCTAAAGCGTTCCCCTAAAGTGTTTCTCCGCCCCAAAACCGTGTACCAGTGCTCTTGCTACGTTTTCCCGACTCCGAACCTCTGCCGCCTGCCCTGACCTTCCTGCCTGTCCACGACCACGAACCATAGCCGGATGCCCTGACCTTCTGCCTGCCCACGACTACGATCCGGACTACCGACTCTGTACCTCGCTGCACCTGGGCGCCACCGCAAGCAAGTCACATCGGGGGACGACCTGGTAGCCTCACGCCGCAGCAAGTCCATCCCGTTTTTGCGGCGGGCTCTGGTGAAAACCGGGGCTACTTAGATTCCGTTCCCTGGCGTGGCTTAGCTCCCATCGTTGCGGTGGTCCGGCGGATCCACTCCCCAGCGTTACAGTTAGATCCAGCCATGGTCCACCAAGGTGCCCCTGCCAAGCATCGCGGATCTTACGACGTTGGCTGCCCAGCAGTCGCAGCAAATCGTACAACAGGCACAGCAGTTGGGCCATCTCTCCGCCATGATGCGTCAGCTCCTTGCATCCCAGCAACAGTCTCCACCTGCGGCCCCGTCGGTGACTCTGTCTGCGTCAGCCGTTCCTTTGGCTCCCGTGGGACCCAAGCTTCGGCTCCCCTTCCCTATCAGCTTTGCCGGGGATCCCAAGCTCTGCCGGGGTTTCATAACCCAGTGCTCTAGTAACATAGAACTGATGGCGGACAGTTTCCTTCGGAGAGGTCAAAGGTGGCCTTCGTGGTAAGCCTACAATCTGGGAAGGCCCGGGCGTGGGCGACTCCCCTCTGGGATAGGAAGGGACCCTGTGACTGGGATCTACAGTCCTTCCTCCAGGAATTCCGCGCCGTCTTCGAGGAGCCGGCACTGCTTCCTCTGCGGAGACCGCCCCTCTTGAACCTTCGTCAAGGCGACTCCTCCGGGGGGTGACTATGCGTACAGTTCCGTACTCTGGCTTCGGAGCTCATTTTGGAATGATGCCGCCCTCTGTCCCACTTTCAAAAAGGGCCTGTCCAGCCGGGTTAAAGATGCTTTGGCAGCAAGAGACCTCCCGTCCTCCCTGAGTGAACTAATTCATCTAGCAACCCGTATTGATGTAAGGTTCGCAGAGAGGCAGGAGGCGCTGCGTCAGGAAAGAGACACTGCACGTCCCCGTCGGCGGTTTCATATGGCCCCGGTTTTTCCGCATCCTCCATGTCTGGCTCCTCAAGCCTCTGAGGTGGAACCCATGCAAGTTGGACCGGGCCCAGTTATGGGAGCAGGAGCTGAACCGTCGCCGAACCGAGAACTTTTGTCTCTATTTGCGCCAGCCGGACCTTTTTCCGCAGAAGCTTCCGCTACGTCCCCAGCGTCGGGAAATGCCACACCTAGGAGCCGTGGGGAGGTGGTCCTAGGTGTAGTTTCCTCCTCTCCACGTTTGATGATGCCAGTGGAGGTGACATCTGATGCTGGTTCTTCGTTCCGGAGTTCTGCCTTCCTGGATTCGGGGTCTGCAGGGAACTTCATATTAGCCTCATTGGTAACCCGTTCCGCATACCTGTAGTCGCTGTAGAAGCCGCTGCTTATATCTTCGGTCAGTGGGAGCTCCTCCGTGACCCATCCAGTACATAACTCGGCCGGTGACACTCCGTGTGGGGGGCTCTGCATAAGGAAAGATCCCGTTCCACGTTCTGTCCCGTGCTTCCGCGGCGATCCTCTTGGGGCTTCCCTGGCTGCAACGTCACGCCCCTAAAACCGATTGGAAGACAGGCAAGCCCTGTGTTGGGGACCGGAATGCCAGAACTGTTGTTTGGAGGTGCCACGCCGGTGCCTCCCCACTTCTCCGCCTCCGCTCGTCAAGCCGTTGCCAGGCCTGCCGGCCGATACCAGGCTTTGGGGATGTATTCTCCGAGAGAGAGGCTGAATCGCTGCCACCACATGGGCCCTTACGACTGTCCTATTGACCTCCTGCCAGGGACCAGCCCACCCGGGGGAGGGTCTACCCGCTGTCCTTTCCCAGAGACTCAGGCCATGTCAGCCTACATTCGGGAGAATCTGCAGAAAGGATTCTTTCGCAAAGCCCTCCTCCCTGCCGGAGCCGGGTTTTTCTTCGTGCAGAAGAAGGATGGTTCCCTCCGTCCGTGTATAGACTACAGGGGTCTAAATAAGATCACTGTAAAAAACCGCTACCTCCCCCACTGTCTCAGAGCCTTTTGACCGTCTCAAGGGGGCTAAAGTGTTCCAAGTTGGATCTGCGGGGAGCCTATAACCTCATCCGAATTCGGGAGGGGGATGAGTGGAAGACGCGTTTAATACCCAGATGGACTTTTTGAGTATCTCGTGATGCCCTTTGGGGCTCTGTAACGCTCCAGCGGTGTTCCAAGAACTCGTCAATGATGTTTCCGGGATCTTTGTACACCTGTGTCATAGTGTACCTAATGACATCCTGATTTTCTCCTCTGATCTTCGGACTCACCGGGCTCAAGTACGCCAGGTTCTGCAACGTCTGCGCAGCAACCGACTGTACGCCAAGCTGGAGAAATGCTTATTCCATCGGACCCGCCTACCTTTCCTCGGCTACATAGTCCCGGCTGAAGGGGCCCAAAGATGGACCCAGCAAAACTCTCCGCGGTACTGCAGTGGCCCCGTCCTTTTCGGTCTTTGGGCAATACAGCGCTTCCTGGGGTTCGCGAATATTACGACCAATTTATTCCCCACTTCTCCACCCTTTGGGGGCTCCTATCGAGGCCCTTACTAGGAAGATGCGAACCCGAGAGGCTGGCCTCCGGAGGCCGAGAAGGCGTTTGTGGATCTAAAGACGGCCTTCTCCACAGCTCCTGTCTTGGTCCAGCTTGATTCCGGGAGGCCGTTCTCCTTGGAGGTGGAGGCCTCTTCCGTGGGGGCAGGGGCGGTCTCACGCAGAGAAGCTCCCAAAAGGGAAGGTTCTCACATGTGGGTTCTTCTCAAAGACCTTTTCGCGGCTGAGCGAAACTATGCCATTGGGGACCGGGAACTCTTGGCCATCAAGTTGGCCCTAGAGGAGTGGCATCATCTGCTGGAGGGGGCTCGTCATCCAATCAACATCTTTACGGACCACAACAATTTGTTGTATCTTCAGACGGCCCAACGTCTAAACCCTCGCCAAGCCGGTGGTCTCTTTTTTTTCTCACGGTTTGACTTTCAATACATTTCGGCCCGCTGAGAAGACGTCAAGGTGGATGCCCTCTCTCGTGCCTCGGACGTGGTCGGTGAAGAACCCGTGTCACAAACACATTCATTTCCCCCGAACGGTTGGTTCACGTGGCTCCCGCAGATCTCCAAAACATCCTACGGGCAAGACGTACGTGCCGCTGGCACTCAGGAGGAAGATCTGGAGTGGGGGCATAGCTCCTTGGTGGCTAGTCATTCCGGAGCTCGGAAATCTTATGCATTGATCTCGCGGCACTACTGGTGGCCGACTCTAGCACAGGATGTCAAGGACTACACCCTCGCCTGTGTCACTTGCGCTCGGAACAAGGTCCTACGCCACAGGCCCGCTGGCCTCTTGCATCCTCTGCCTGTGCCTGAAATCCCATGGACGCACATAGCTATGGACTTCGTCACGGATCTACCAGTCTCCTCTGGGAATTCGGTCATCTGGGTAGTGACGGACGGGTTCTCAAAGATGTCCCACTTTGTGCTCTCCCTGGCCTTCCGTCTGCCCCACAATTGGCTAGTCTTTCTTCCGGCATGTCTTTCCCGGCTTCATGGACTGCCCCACACATTTGTCTCCGACCGCGGTGCTCAATTTGTTTCCCGTTTTTGGGGTGCGTTGTGCTCCCATCTGCAAGTCAAGTTGGACTTTTCATCGGCCTATCACCCTCAGTCCAATGGGCAGGGGGGGAGAGGGTGAACCAGATTCTGGGAGAATACCTGCGTCACTTTGTGTCCGGACGTCAGGACAACTGGACCGAGCTGCTCCCCTGGGCCGAATTTGCATATAACCATCGGGAAATCGGATGCTGCCGCATCTCCCCGTTTTTGTAGTCTATGGCCACCCCCCCGCAACCCCCCCCCTTCCCCTGCCTCCTAACTCGGATGTGGCGCTGTCAACGACCAGGTTCAGGATATCAAGGCCATCTGGCAGGAGACGCGACATTCTCTACTTCGGGCCTCCGCCCGTATGAAGTCTCAGGCGGACAAAAGGAGAAGACCTGCTCTCTTCAAGATATGTGCGCCTGAAGGTCCCTAGTCTTAAATTGGGCCCTCGCTTCCTCGGAGCCTTCAAGGTTCTTCGGCAGTTGAACCCTGTTTACATACATGCTCTGTTTGCCTCCATCTCTCCGGATCCACAACACATTTCATGTCTCCCTCCTTAAGCCTCTGGTGCTAAACCTGTTCTCTCGGAAGAATGTGACGCCTTCCCCAGTAGCCGAATCCACTGACATCTTCGAGATAAAGGACATTTTAGATATGAAAACGGTCAGAGGGAGACCGTTTCTTCCTCGTGGATTGGAGGGGCTTCGGACCTGAAGAGAGATCCTGGGAGCCGGAATCCAATATCCTGAATCGGGGACCTCATCCTCAGATTTCTGTGGCCTAAAAAGGTGGGGAGGCCTAAGGGGGGGGGGGGGGTACTTTAACGGGTCGCACCCACGTTCCCCCCGGCGGGTCCCCGGCGGGGACGGGGGGCCCCCCGGCCCCCACTGCCGGGCGGGGCGCCACCCGTCCCATTCACGCACCCGGCCTCGCACCCGTCGGGTCCTCATCCCTGCCGGCCGGAATGCGCCCTGCGACCCCTAGCGCGCGCGAGCGGCGTTTTACGTACATTTAAAGGGACAGTGCGCCGGTAATTGGGTAATTGGGCCGGCGCTGTCCCTATATAAGTTTTGCACCCACGTCACTTCCCCTGCGGATCTATGTTTTCCTCGTGCCTTAGTTAAAGCGTTCCCTAAGTGTGTTCTCGCCCTACGTTGGGACCAGACCTCTTGCTATGTTTTCCCGACTCCGAACCTCTGCCGCTTGCCCTGACCTTCCTGCCCGTCCACGCCTGAACCATTGCCAGCCTGCCCTGACCTTTGCTGCCTCACGACTACGATTCCCGGGACTACGACTCTGTACCTCGCTGCCAACTCGGCCCCCCACCCGCAAGCAAGTCACATCAGGGGGGACGACCTGGTAGCCTCACGCCGTAGCAAGTCCATCCCACTTTGCGGCGGGCTCTGGTGAAAACCGGGGGCTACTTAAATTCCATTCCCTGGCGTGGCTTAGCGACCATCGCTTGCGGTGGTCCGGCGGATCTACTACCCAGCCGTTACAGTCAGCAAAACAATAATAAAACATTATTTCTTGAATTGCAGGTCAACATCATTTAAAGGGGTTGTATCATTTCATTGAATGGTCTTCAGAATAAGGGGACAGTGAATAAAAGCAACTGGGCAATTGGATGTCATTAGCAAAGCTGTCTTGTATTCACAGTTTTCCTTATCTTCTGTTTCTGTTTACTCTGATCTCCAGTCCTGGTCGGATCCCTCCTCCTTGCATTTCACTAGCTGAGAGCTCATTTACATTCTGTTCGGCCCCTGGTCGGCTGTATTCACAGAGCTTGCATTCCTGCCTCTCACTCAAAGTAAGGGACCGGCACATTTTCACTCTGCACAGCCAGAAGAAACAGAACACTGCAGGCCTTCTATAATCAGAAAACAGCACAATTGTGCGACTGTGCCTAAACATAGAAGGAGCATTAGGGCCGAGAGCATTTCACTCTGCACAGCTCTGAAGGAGTTTATACAAGACTGGATTTAATTGTAACATGAATGCAGGTATGTAAACAGCTCTTACATACTCTGCATAGGGAGAGACACAGTGACATGTGGAGGAGGGGGAGGGGGAACACACGGAGCCAGCATGAACAGTGAAGGGGGGATGTTGTCTTCCCTTCGGTTAAGAAACACCCAGCTGGGAGGGGAAGAAACGCCCCTGAATTTCTGTAACTGAGAGGCTATGAGAGCACTGAAACAGGCTAAGTGACGAAGCGATACATCCCCTTTAAGTAGATATATCCTGCATAAGCAACAAACCGTAAATTTGCAATAGATATTGGCTGGGTATAGATGTTTTCTATTTCTTGAAAAAAAGGGTATCAGAAATGTTGTTCAAATCTGTTTATTAGAAAATGCCAGAAAATATTCAGTGCTTAACCTTAATTTACATACCGTATTTTTTGGACCACAAGATGCACCCAAGTTTTAGAGGGGGAAAATAGGAGGAAAAATGTTAGTAAAAAGTGCAGACTGAAGTGTAGTTTTTATTGCTACCATTTTGAGGTAGATGTTACTTTTTGATCACTTTTAATTCCATTTTTTTGGAAATATAAAATGACCAAAAAAACACAATTTTGGCATCTGGAATTATTTTTCTTCTATGGTATACAGTGTATGGGGTAAATGATGTTAGATTTTAATAGATCGGACTTTAAGGCTATTTTCACATGGCTTATTTTGGGACACATTTCGCCACGTATTGTGAGCATACTGCGCTCTAATACAAGCGAAATGAGCTCCATAATTACGGTAATAGAGAACTATGGATTACACCTCCTCTCCCCAGACGTACAATACGATCGTATTCTTCGCGCGGGGAGATAATTGACATGTCATTTATTCACGGCGCTTACGCGCCACAAGTAATGAAAGTCTTTGGGCCGGCGGGTACTTGCCGAGCTCCTGAACCCTCAGCGTAATTGCGGGGTGTACTGTACGCCCTGCAGTTAAGCCATGTGAACATAGCCTTACAGACATGGCAATAACAAATATGTGTGACTAATTTATTTTTCTATTTGTAAAATGGCAAAAGGAGGGTAATTTAAACTTTATTTTTTTTTACTTTTTTTTTTACTTTAATACTTAGTCCCCCAGTGTACTTGACCACTGGGGCACACACTTCCTTGTCCTATATACAGCAGTACAATAATTCATTACCTATTACACCCTGCCATAGGCAAGGTGTCATAGGTGTACATACATGGCAGCTGCAAAAGCCTACATGAAGCTTCAGCTGCCATGGCAACCGATTGTTCCCCTGTCATTACATTGCGAGGGGTGATCGGACGGAGGAGCGGTGCTCCTCATTCACATGCCAGCAGCTAGAGCAGGGATGGATTCAACTCCATCCCTGCTGCTATCCGCGGCTGCCGCACAGAGCCCACATCTGCCCGCCGCTCGGAGCCCACAGCCACCCACCGCATCGAGCTCTCTCTAGCCCGCAGGAGGCTGGAAAAGAGCTATGCGGGAAGTCAGCCCCCCCCCACGAATCATAGCCTCCGGCTGGAGTACATTCGAAATATAAGATGCACCCCTGTTTTCCCCCACCATTTGGGGGAAAAAAAAGTGCATCTTATAGTCTGAAAAATATGGTAATACTGGGCAACCCTTTGAAAGGGATATTCCAATCTCAGACATTAATGGCTTAAACAAAGGCTATTCCATAAAAGTCCTAGAGGTGAGAAAAGGGGTCCCCCCACAGCTGCAGATAATAGAGAGCTAGCGAAGCACATGCATCTCTCTCTGATCATTTCAATGGAAGTTCTGAGTACATTTTTCTCTCTTGGTGCTAATGCTGCACTGTCACTCTCTTCCCATGTATTTATACATATATTTGTAGATGTGACAATCATTGCCTCCTCCTTTTTGTGACACAGTGAAATGAAGATTACTGTTTATTGTTCATCTTCACAGTTCTCATTCATAATTGTTAGCACATGTTATAGCAGCTGTCTCCAGCTCCCACTACTTTTTCATTTATTTATTTTATGTTGCTGCTATATATATAAATGAATAAAATACACAATAGTTTCACAATGCAGACTACAACTCCTACCACTTCTTTGTCACATATCTTACAATCTAATTTTCCCAGCTGATACACATCCTGTGCAGCATCTTTGAACAGACTGGTGATGTAATATTGCTTTATATTCGCATTCTGCAGACAATGTCTTGTTTTTAACAGAACCTGTCACATTGAACATGTCTTCCAGCAGAATATTATAGGCAAGAAGAGCTGAGAAGACTGATAAATGGTTTTGTGGGGAAAGATGCAATTAAACATATAAGGCCATGTCCCCATGGCACGGTTTTCAGCCGGTTCTCGGTTTTGAAAACCGGCTGCAAATCGGCGGAAAAACTAAGAACATGTTCATTCTTCCGTCCAGTTTTCCGACGGAATATGAACATGCCTATGTGAAGGGGGGGGCTTTTCACTGCTAATCGCGGAGAAAAACCGCCCCCCAGCGGCAGTGTGCACGACCCGAAAACAGGACAAAGACCGGTCGGTTAAGCCGATCGGTATTTGTCCTGTGCCGTGTAAACGGACCTTAATTCATTCATTTAAATTTCTGCTTATGTTTGGTTAAGGAGTCCAGTGGGTGGTCTTATCAGTTACTGACAGCCTTTCTTTGAAGTGGCATATATGCAGCTGAATAGGGGGAACAGAAGGACAGTGTACCTACCGCAACATAAAAAGCAGCATGCTACATAATAGTTTTGTCTATAAGGGATTATGGATTAACTGTTATCTGGGGTGACACACCGTGAATGAGCTATTGGAGAACAAGGGCCGTGTGTTGTTTTTTGCGGGTCCCCTGAGCTAAATTTCCATAGAAATTGGCCTGCGAAGCTAGCAACCTTTTTGTATCAGTAAAACCATGGTTGCTGGTTTTTTCTTCACAATAAGTGGCAAAAAAAATATAAAAATATCAAGAAAGTGGTTGTTTTGTGGTGAAGATGACTTGTCAGAGCAAGAGGAAGCAGAAAGTTGGCAAAAATTATACTGGCTGATTGGACAACATATTATAATGTTTAGAAACCTACAGTTATTTTAGCATGCTTGGTTATTGATGGGATGGATAAGGAGACAGATGACCACATTACATTTTACATTATCCAACAACAGCTGTAATGCTTTAAGCTTTCTGTTTCACAGATTACATATCAGGGGTAGGTTTTTCAACTTTGCAAAATATGCAGTTTTTTGGAATTTATTTTTACTGAAATTACATCATATATCCAACTCTGCTTTCAGTAAATTTTAAAGAAAACTTGATGTACCACATCTGGAAATATGTATGGGGTCTGGGTGCAGTGTGGTTCCACATTGTGCATGTTTAACAGTTCAGAACAGACATACTCATATGCATGGGACTTTAGCCTCAGCTCCAGTGAGAAGTTTCACTTGAACTGGTGAACAAAAAGGTGGAAAGAAGAAGCTTCAAATAATATGTGGACTGTGCGATATTTCCTTTTTTATTGGCCTGTACAAGTGAAGGATTCTATTTAGAACTTTTTTTTTAAAATTTAGACTTATGAATTTTAAAATGTTTAAATTTTGATTCAGCCCCCGGAGCATCCGTGCCCTCCCAGCGTGGCCGAGTGGCGCCGCGACCCCCATTCAGGGACAGGCGCACTCGCGAACGGCTTGCTTCTATGCGTCCTGCTCTTCCCCGTCGCTCCGGCCGGTTCACGCGCTCTTGCTCCCTAGGGCTCTCTGAGATTTAGGGTGCTTTCACACGGTTTTTGGTGCGTTTTTGATGCGTATTTTGTGCAGGGAAGGGGCAATTAATGCTGTAATTGCGCACAAAAATTTCGGCAAAAAAAGCTGCAAAACTGCGAATTTTCCGGATTTTTACCCCGATTTTTGTGCAGCAATGTACGATTAATTTTCTTACTTCCTGCACAAAAGCGCATTGAAAAACTCAAAAAGCACCGTTTTAAACACCCCCTTAAAGGGGCGCGCCGGGTGTTGGTATTGCCCGGTCTGTCCCCCTAGTCCCACCTCTTCCGCTTTTTCCCCCTGGATCTTTTGTGCCCTTTACCTATAAGAAAGCTCCGTTGGGTGCCTTTGGGTTTTCCCCCCCTGGTTTTCTTACCCCCCCCCCGGCTCCCCCCCCCCTTTTGAACTTGTTACCCCCCCACCCCCCTCTGCCCCCCTTCCCGCCCCCACCGTCTGGACGTCGCCTCTTTAGAAAGCTTGGCGAAGCGCGTCGAGGGTATCCATTTTTTGGGAGTGCATTTCCCCCATTCCCGTATACTTGGAAATGTATTGTGGGAGGTGAAGGGTTTGGATTTTTGTATGCCCTCTTTAAAGTGTCTATATATATTTTAAATTTCTTGATCCTTTAATATAAGACATTTTAATACTAATGTTAAATATTTAGGTTATACACCTTAGATGATTTTTATTTCAGGAATGGTTGATTTGTTTCCTTGTTTGATTGGGCATTTTTTTAATTTTTTTTTTTTTTTAGCCTTAAATTTTACTATTTGTGACTTTTAGTTTTTAATATTTATTATTAAATTTAATAAAGATTTCCCAAAATATTTTCCTATGATTTTTTGTCATTGATTCTTTTTTGGTTAACATGTTATGTGATTAATGACTGTTGATAGATTGGACCCTTTTTGAATTGGTGATTTTGGACGTTGGTTAGCCTGCCTACCCGGTACCTTGACAACCTCAGCGCCACCGCATTGGTCAGCGGGGGAGGACTTGTGGAATCCCCCTGAGCAATCCATCCCACTTTTCGGCAGCCTCCCGGGGAACACCGGGACCCCACTTAGTTTTGCTCCCTGGGGCGGTTCCCCCTTGCTTGCGGTCCAGGGATCCACATCCCCTTTCACCCTTAACTGAGTATTAGTATTGGATTAAAAAAAGGTAAATTCCAGCTCACCAAATTTAAATTTCGAAGGGAAATACAGAAAAAGGTAAGTCTTTTTCAACAAACCCCCCATGATAAGACATTTAGTATAATGGTAAAATTCAAAGGTGAATTGGGAAAACTTTAAAAAACCTTAGTAGAAATGCTGTAAGTTAAATACTGTATAAATAACGTGTATCAAACCCAATTTAAAAGCATGACAATAGCATGGGGTCAAAAGAAACAATAAAATATGTACATGAAAAGAATAAAGTAATTAATATTTAACATAACTTGCCTACAATTTAAAGGGGATTTCTCAGTGTGTTGACTCTGGTTTGGGGTCGTTTTTAGATGCTTGTTTTTGGGTCTTGTTTCGTACCCTAAAGGGGCCAAAATCATTAACAAATTAAAATGTGTTTTACATTGTTTTAATGTAAAAAACCCTTATGTCTTTCTGAGATTTTTCGGTACATTTAAAGAATTGTCATTCCAAATTTTTGATCCCAAAAAAAAGCGCAGACTCCCATTTAAAATTTGGGGGGTTTTCTGCGCAGCCGAAAACAGCCAAACACACACCTCATGTAGGGTGTGTTTTGGTGCGATTACGCAGCCCTTTTTTGGGTGGTTTTGGATCAAAACGGACCCAAAAAATGGATCCAACAG
>JAODAL010042186.1:0-35097 GCA_025379985.1 Phyllomedusa bahiana | reverse complement strand
TTCCCCTTTCCCAAAGAATTTTTTTTTTTCCCCTAAAATTTTTTTTTTCTTTTTTCTTTGCCCTGATACCTTTTAGAGCCATTTTAATGCTGGACCGATGCTCATTTAATCTTATTTTTATGTAGAGCCGTTTGTCCTACATATCCTTTACCGCAGGGGCATTTAAGCAAATAATGACCCCTTTGGTATCGCATGTGTAGGCGCTTTAGGAAATATTTCTTTCCTGTAGTAGGATGGAGAACAAATGGTCTCTAATGATGGAACTACAATTCTGACAATTGCAACAGGGAAAGGTACCCTTTTTCTTCGGATCTAAAAACGTTTGTTTCTTAATATGCCCAGTAGAGATTTTACTAGACATAATCTGACTCCCGATAGTTCGTCCTTTCCTGTAAAACAAAGGCTGGTTTCTCCTTAAACAGCCGACCATGTTTAGGGTCAGCCGCAAGAATATGCCAGTATCTTTCGATTGTTCTTTTAATCGATCTACTATGTTCATCAAAAGTACTGACGAACATTAATTTATAATCCTTTTTCCTAGTTTGTTTTGTCAAAAGCATGTCACGATCTTTTTTGGCCAAAAAAGATCGTGAATGCTTTGACAAACAAACAACTAGGAAAAAGGATTATAAATTAATGTTCGTCAGTACTTTTGATGAACATTAGTAGATCGATTAAAAGAACAATCGAAAGATTACTGGCATATTCTTGCGGCTGACCCTAAACATGGTCGGCTGTTTAAGGAGAAAACCAGCCTTTGTTTACAGGAAAGGACGAAACTATCGGGAGTCAGATTATGTCTTAGTAAAATCTCTACTGGGCATATTAAGAAACAACGTTTCTAGATCCGAAGAAAAAGGGTACCTTCCCTGTTGCAATTGTCAGAACTGTAGTTCCATCATTAGAGGACCATTTGTTCTCCATCCTACTACCGGAAAGAAAATATTTCCTAGAGGCGCCTACACCTGCGATATCAAAGGGATCATTTATTTGCTTAAATGCCCCTGCGGTAAAGGATATGTAGGACAAACGGCTCGTAGCATAAAATAAGATTAAGATGAGCATCGGGTCCAGCATTAGATTGGCTGCTAGAAAGGTGATGCAGGAACAAAGAAAAAGAAAAAGAAAAAATTGAGGAGGAAAAAATAAAATTCTTTGGGGAGAAAAGTGTGGCTAAGCATTTTTTGGAATGCAGACAAAATGTGTCTGACTTCGATGGTGTATTTTTGGGGAAAGTGAAGGGGTAGTGAGGATTAACTCCGAGTCGTGTTTGCTGCCCCGGAGGCCGTTGGATTTTTGATCTGAAAAACCTTCCCCCCACCCGGGCTGAATGAGGCATTATTTTTTAAAGTTTTTTTTGAAAAATGTTTTTTGTCTTGTTTTTGTAAGAAAATGGGAGTTATGATGTGGGTTTGCAGCTTGGAAAGGGGGAGTACCTCCCGAAACGTCGCGTATTCGCTTCCCGCCCGCCCACCCGCTTCCCTCTTAGGTGGAACCCCGAGTTTGATGGCGCCATGCAATGCTTCGTGCATTGTAAAGTCTCCTACGGCTATTTTGTTGCCATGGACTGATGTGCGGATTAAAGTGCAAGACTTTCCTTTCTTTTGATACCTACTCATGTATGTTTACAATAAATTTCTATGTTTGCTACGACTGTTTACCCGCTATATTCCGAAGTGCATGTAAATTCGTTCCCATGAAAAAAAAAAAGAAAAAAAAAGTAAAGGCTTATCACACCCCCTCGTACTTACATATTTTGCTTAGATATTTGTGTCCTACAGATCCGAAAAAATTTTGTACCAGTTGGGGTGCTGTCCCAGACATTCCCCAAATAGATTTTCCTTTTTTTTTTCACACACATCATAGTTTTTTTTTGTTTTTTAAAGGGGTTGTATCATTTCATTGAATGGTCTTCAAAAAAAGGGGGGAAAAGTGAATACAAGAAACTTTGGAATTAGTGTCATTACAAAAAAAATGCCTTGTTATCACAGGATCCCCTTTAACTTCTGTTTTGTTTACACTGATATCCAGTGCTGGTCAGATCCCCCTCCTTGCTTTCACTTTGAGACTCATTTACATTTGTTCAGCACCCCCTCGGCTGAACAGAGTTGCATTCCTGCCTTCACTCAAGTAAGGGGGCCGGACTTTTCATTCACAGCAAAGAAAAAGAATAACCTGCAGGGCTTCTCAAGCAGAAAACAGCACATTTTGCGACTTGCCTAAAAATGAAGGAGGGATTAGGGGCCAAGAGCATTTCACTCTGCACAGCTCTAGGAGTTTATACAAACTGGATTTAATTTTTAACATGAATTTCAGGGCCTGTGGTTTTAAGGCTCTTTTCAAAATACGACTGCATGGGGGAGGGCACAGTGACATGTGGGGGGGGGGGGGGGGTTTTTCACGGGGAAACCGCATGAACAGTGAAGGGGGGGGGGGTTTTATTCCTTAAAAAACCCAGCTGGGAGGGGAAAAACGCCCCGGTTTGAGTGAGAAGCTGGGGAGAAAATGGGAAAACCAAACTGTGAAACGATGCATCCCCTTTTAAGGAGCACCAATTTTTGAAAACAAATAAGCTCTATTTTTTTAATACTCTAGTCGCACTTTTTGTCCCTCGCTTCCCGGCATAGAAGCTCCAGAGGTCGCTCAGCTATATTTATAGTGGCCAGTGTTGGCTGCTGCAGCCAATGGGTCACATGAAACACTACTAGATCATGGCTCCCCTTTTTGAGAATAATACAGTAGTGTGTTTCATTACCACTAAAGGGGTTGCCATCATAGACCATGAGGGAATTTTGCCTTTTTTTTAATTGAGTGCCTTCTCACTGAATATGTTTGGCGTGGGGGAGTTACGTCAAGTTCTGAATCCTGCAATGTGACAGGAGGGGTTGGGAGAATTACAAGAAGGGAAGGGGACTTTAGTCTATTCCCACACTTCGTATGCCTTCAATGAGTGTGAGGGGGACAACCCTCCTAAGGCTATTGTTTGGGCTGCATTTAAATTTTGCTACTGCTGGGGGAAAAAGGGGTAAGAACTGAGTTTTCGAAACAGTTTTTTTTTTTTTTCCCCCCCAAGACTTTGGGTTTAAATTTCCAAAGGAATCTTTGTATCTAAAGCTATTTGTACTGTATGTAAAATTTTTTAATTTTAAAATTTTTTTTTTAAAAGGTTTAAAAATTTAAACCCACTGTGGGCAAAGAGGATGGAACTACCGGGGAGCCTACTTACTTGGTGCGGGGGGCATTTCTAATAAAAGCGTGGGGAGGGAATTTGAGGGGTTTGGGTTTAAATCAGAGATGAGGCTCTAAAACTTTTTTTAAAACCCGGAAATTACCCCCCTTTGCTTTGGGTTTAAAGTGGTATATTACTACATTTTTTTAAATCTAGTTTTTTAATAGTTTTTTCCCTGGTAGTACAATTTTTGTTTTTCCTCTGCAGCACCCCATTTTTTTATTTTTTTCCTTTTAAAAAACCAATTTTCTATAAGCGGTGTTTTGGGAAACGGTGTAGTTCTTTTTGTGGTAAGTAGAAAAAGGTCTGCACAGTAAAAGGTATTATCAAAAATATTTAAATTTAGAAACCCTTACATGATACATATTAAAAGATAATGGGGAGGGTTTTATTTCCCAACCCCCCTGCAGATGCCCACAAAGTTTGCTTGCAAGAAAGTAGTGCCCTTTTGGGTTTCTTAAAAAAGTCGTTTTTGGGATTGAATCAGAGCTTTTCCCAATTTGATTTGGGCCAAAATAAAATTTTGGTGTGATCAAAATTTAAAGTAAAAACCTTTAAATTTTTGGGGTTTTTGAAGGCCTCTTTGGGGGTTTAAATGATCTTTTTTCTGCGGGCGTTTCCCCAGGTCCAGGGGGTCCCGGGTTACTCTGACGGGACTTTTGGTTTAAAATGGAGCCCCCCAAGCCCCCCTTCCCCTTCCCAATGCAGAGAGCATAAACCCCTCAATCCCCCATTTTTACCACCACTGATCCCCCCATTGTTTCCGTAACTATGTATCATTATAATTATGTGCCCCTTGATGATATTTAGTTGTCTTCAGATCACTATGCATTGAAATTCTTCCCATTCCCATACTTTTCCCTACGTGACCAACATAAACCAAAAATGTTACTAAAAATCACCCCATTTCCCAAATGCAATTCCCTTGAAGAAAGAGTCATACAAAAAAAACCCAGGTTCTCCATAGTGCCCATTTCAAATCCGGGGAAGTTTTGTTTCCTTTTAAAAAATTTGGGCCCCAACTTTGCAGATAACTGCTTCTTTATTCAAAGGGTTCAGGGGATAATGACCAAAAAAACAATTAACAAAAAAAATCCCCATTATGTCTGTTTATTCCTTTAGCTGAAATTCGCCGATTCCCCAGTATGGGGTTTGTGCCCCAGCATGAAAATCCCCCGGAAAAAACAACCACTTTTCGGTTGTCCAGGTCGTTCCTCTATTGGTGCTGAAGTGGCCCGTTTTAAAAATGGGGGAAAACCCAGTTTTTAAAACTGTGGGAATATAAAGGGGGCATTGACCCCCCAATTTTTGGGGCCCTTAATCATTATAATACCCTTTTCCCCAGTTTTTCCCTTTGCGGAAAAAGAATTTTATTTTCTCCTCTGCTTTTTTGTGTGAAAAAGGCCTTGGGGCGCCCCCCATTTTGTTTTCCCGGTCCCTAGATAAACTGTTGCCATAAGCAAAAAACAAAAATTTTTAAAACTTATATTAGAAACATAAGAAAAAAAAAAGAAAAAAAAGAACAAAAAGCGTTTTGGGACTCATATTAAGGACAGGGATGAGGGTAAAGGTGGCGGGGGTAAATTAAGCCAAAAAAGGGTTTTTAAAAAAATTTAAATTAGGGTTAGTTTTGGGGAGTTAGGGCTACCCAAATTCTTTTACAGGTTTGTTTCAAAAACTGGTGAAAAGGGACTAATAGGGACAGGGGTAGAAACCCACTACTCACAAAAATTAAATTTTAACGGGTAAACCCTCATACTTGTTAGTGTCACAAATTCTACTTAAACATAATTCAGCCCCTTCCCCCTTTGGATTTATTTTTTTAGTCCATTTTAAATCGGGGTTTCCACACCTTAGTCTGCCGCAGCAGAGGGGGAAGCTTACAAGGTTGAAAGCCATCAATGGTCTACGAGATTATCTTTTGAAACATTGATATCCCCGGGCAAACTTAGGGTTGGCTATTTGTTGGCCACAAGTACCCAAATAGTTTCATCCGTTGCTGCTGGGATTTGGGGTGAACCCAGCTGAAAATCTTGTTTTAACTGGGGTGAAAAGAAAGGGTTGTGGTAAAACAGCTGTGAAACAGATTTTAATTTAAATTGTGAAAGAGTCTATTTTGGCCGTGCTTTTAACAGAATATTTAAAGGCCCAATATATACGGGGTTTAAATTTAAAATTATAGCATGTCTTATTACAAGGGAGTATTTTGTTTTTGCAAAAATAGAGATGAGTATTTTTTGTCCAGGGTACCAAACACTTTTCTTTGTTGAGTTTTTACTGTAAGGCAAGTTCACACGGTTTAAAACCCTGGACGTTTTCGGGTCTGTTTTTTACATCCCAGAGTGGAAAATTTAAACGGGCTGAAAACGCCCCAGTCATTAGGGTTTAATCCCAGTTCTATGGGAAAAGTATGGATTACGTCTCCTCTCCCTGTCAGCAAAATCCGCCGGGCGGGGGGATAAATGGACAGGAAAGGGTTTACTAGCGGCGTATACGGGCCGTTTGAAATTTGATTGTCTATGGGGGGCGGGGTTTGCCCCCCCCCCCCTGCTCCCGCCACCGGGGGACACGGCTTTTAATTGCGGGATTTTAATTACCCCCCGAAAACAAGCCGTGTAAAATTTACCCTAAGTGTTTTTTAAATGCTGGTTGTTTAAATTTTTTGGTCGCAGGTCCTTTTTGCTTTATGGATACGTAGATATTTTTTTAATGTTACCTTGCAGATGATTTTTAAAAATAAAAGCAGAGAGTGAAATTTCCCCTGCTGTAAATGGAAATTACATGGCCAGCATAAAACCCCGCGGGAATCACAGTGTGTTTTGGAAAAGTACGGGAAAAAAATACAGGGGACCCATGACTTTTTGGGGTTCTATAAAACCTGTATGCTAGTGAGGGGAAGCCAGGGAAAGGAAAGTGGGCAAAACTTTAAACATGCCCACTTTCTAAAAACTTTTAACATTAAGGGAAAGGGTTCACACGGCTTAATTGTGGGGGCAATTACGCCGGGTTTTTGGGATTTCACCCCTGTAGGGGGTGTCCCTCACGTGCCGGGGGGGGGGTCGGCAGCCCAAACGGGCCCCCATAGACATACATTACTTAAGGCGCAAAAAAGCCCCGAAAATTTTGTGAATGTCACTTATCTCCCTGGGCGTACAATACAATCGTATTGGATGTGTAATCCATAGTTCTCTATGAGAACTGTGGATTACCGTAATGATTGGGGCGCATTTCGCTCGTATTAGAACACAGTACGCCGTGAAAAATTTTCACGGCGAAATGCGCCCCAAAATAAGGGCCTGGAACCAAAACCCTTTTTTACTTGGAAAACATTAAGATTTTCATATGCCCACAGAAATTTGAAATTTAAATTTAAATTTTTTCAGCATTTTTTGGGCCGGGCATGTTTGAAAATTTGGGGTTAACCCGTCAAATTTCATGCACCCCAAATTAGTCTAGAATGCGCCTTTATTTATGAACCTGCCCCTACAGGGGGATCAAAAATTAGGCGATTCTAGGGGCTCGGGCGACCCTTTGGGTTAGGGAAACCACTTTTTAAAATGCCCCTACCTGTTCCCGCTGTTTAAAGGGGCCCAGAAATGGGCCCTTGCGGAAAACTATAAAATTTTAAACCCTTTTTCCCCAAAGGTTGTAGTGAGCCCCCCACGCCCCCCCCCAAAATCAGGTTTTCATTAAAAAAGTGCCAAAAGGTGAAAATAATAAAACCCGGGAGTGGCTTGCAGGGATTCAAAAATGTATGAAGGGGCTGCGCCCCATATCAGGCTGGGAGAGGGCAACCCGGGTATCTGCGCAGCCCTGGGTTTATTTCTTGTCGAAATTAGTTATAAACTATGAAAGTTTTTTTTCTCCATTTTACAACCACTTCCTTTTTTAAAGGGAGCTGGTAGTATTTTGTAAATTGGGTTTTTGGGGGGTATTGTTTTGCGCCAGGCTGTCTTTCCGGTTAAAAACCCCACTGTGTCATTTGGTTTAAAAGGGTTTAAATTTTTCAGAGTTGCAAAAAAAGGGAAAGGTTATTGGATTTTGGAAACCAAGGGTTTGGGGTTTTAGTGAAATGAATGGAAATTTCTGTATGTGGAAGCCCGGAAGAGGGAGATCCCCGAAGGCTTCGAAACGGGGAGCAGTAAGAGACCCGGAAAGGGGTGTGATGGGTTTAAAAAAAAAAAAAAAAAAAAAAAAAATTTTTCCACCATGACACCATTAACCAATAACTTTAAGGGGTGGAGAACCCCTTTTTGTATGTCATAGGAAAATTTTGGGGGCCCTAAATGGGGGTTTTTCCCGCTTGAGTCCTCTATTTGCTGAAAAAGGGGTCTGCTAAGAAAGAGATCTTCACAAGTTTAGACCAGCCCCTTATTGTATATAATTATACTAGTTTTTTGGGGAAAACTGCAAGAAATGTTTTGACCAGCTGAAATTTTCCCCAAAACGAAAAAGCTGTTTACAGAGAAATTTAAGGAGGGTGGGCACCATAAAGGGGATCAGAGCCACCAGCAATGTTTTCTTTTTAAAAAATGGTTATTTTATATGAGGGTAAAAGTTGAATTTTGGGGCACAGATCTTTTTTTTTTTTTTTTTACAGGTCATTGAAAATCGAAAAAAAAAAAAAACGGACTGGGTTTAAAAATAAAATTTGTGAAACTGTATGAGGGAAAACTTTACAGGAAAACTTGGAAATTTAAAACTGTTGGAATGGGAGGTTCATTTATTATACAAAAAGGAAAAAACAAAAATCCCCATTAAAAGGTGGGGAAATTATATTTTTGTGTTATTTTTTAACCAAATTTTAATTAAAAATTTACAAAAGGCCAAAATTTGGATTATATTTGTTTTAAAATTTTTAGCAATTGACATATTAGCTTTTCTAAATTTCCCAGGTGGCCTCTTGGAGGGACATAGTGCAGAAGGTTTGTTAAAATGTTTAAACACCCAAAGGGCCACAGAGCCCCCAAAAGGGTTTAAAATTTGCGTAACATAGGTAAACAAACTCCTGTGCTGGAGGTTTAAAAAACTGCGGGGGGAGTTACCATGGTTTTGGGCAGGGCCCGTAGAGCAAGAGAGGGGGAGGGAGATGGCTGGTAAACCCGGAGAAAGGTTGGTGTAAACAAACAAAGGGGTAAAAATCTCCCATCTCCCAAAACAAAACAAAATCGGGGAAAAGCAATGTATGTAGTAAAAAGGGCTTTATTTACCTTTGCCTACATGTTTTAAAATAATTTATTTTTGGAGAGGAAAAACCCCCTTTAAGCATACCTCCAATTATAGTACAAGTTTCCATAAATTAACAATACAAGCAAAAATAAGAAACTTTGTAGTATATCATTGTAGAAAAAAAACTTCTTCATTTATTAGCCTTCTTTTCTCTCCACTCCTGCATTTTCATCTGTTTAATCACTCAGAAATCAGTAAGAGAATCTGTCCTCCAGAGGAAACAAGGTTCCCTAAAAGCTCAGGTTACAGTAGCCCATAGTCTAGTCGTAGTCTATGGAGAGGAGAGGGGCAGAAAGGGAACGTAAGAGATTCTCTCACGCAAGCTGGAGCATGGAGGAAATTGGCATTAAGGAGCCAGTGAAATAAACACTCATTATACAGACAGCAACATTTTGGTTTGTCTATCATACTCTCCGCCTCCTCTCCCCTCACAATAGACAATAGGCAGCTGTAACATTTACTCTCAAAAAAACTGGAGTGGTCTCTCTGCTCTATGGATTTCTGAATGAGTGAAAAAATAAGAATGGAGTGGGGGAAGGCTAATAAAACAAGGATTTTATTAGCCTTATTCTCTTATAAGATATATTAGAAAGTTTCTTATTTTTGCCTGTACTGCCGTTTTCTGAAAAGCTGTCTATCCATCATTATGTCATTATTCAGCAGTTTATAGAAGCTATCATTCTAAACTATGTTCACTGACACCAGAGATTTTTTTAAAGGGGTTGTCTCACTACATTGATTCATCTTACCTCAGTCCTGTTTTCTTGGTTTCATTTTGAATTCAGGGGCGTGTTTACTGGCTTCTACTAAGCTGCAGTAGAAGCTAGGTCTGTTGCTATAGCAACCAGTGCTGTCAGCCTATCATGAGAGATAGAACAGGTCTGTAGGTATAGCGACCTGAAGCGCTGATGCAGCCCATACAAGAGGGGATATCTCAGAATAGGTAGGACAATGTTAATGGACACATATTGCAAAGTGACTTGTTTTTGCAAGATCTTTAACATAAAAAGTGAGACAACCCCTTTCATTTTTTTTTCTACAGCCTCGTGAATATTCTGCTTGTCCCTTAAACACAGATGAAGATGTAGATCGCTGGTTGAAGTTTTATGATATGAAGGCAACTCTAATTTGTCAGTCGGTGTTAGTCTCTCTTGACCCTGTAAGTCTCTTTATTTCTATAGTGGCACAGTACATTTGTTCTGCCTCCTTCTCTGGGCATGGAGAAACACTAGTACACTCCGGGCAGTGCTCACCATGTAAGCCTTTACCAACATATGATGTACAGTTATGTCATGAAGAATGCTGTTCTGCAATACTGACATTGCAGAACAGTGTAAAAGCAATCTTGTGCCCTAGTGATCAAGTATCCTAAATGGACTAAAAATAAAATGTAAAATGTTAAAAAATAAAATCATTTTAAAAGTTCTCCATTTTTACAAATATACAAGTAAAAAGTCAAATATAAATCATTTAAGCACATCTGTATAATAACGATCTCTTAACAGATCGTAGAAAGAAAATACAAAACAACAAATGCTTTATTAAAAAAAAATGAAATAAAAGTGGATCGAGCCCCCGTCGGCCTCATTGACATTCATTACTTGCGCTGTGTATTTGCCGTGAATAATTGACATGTCACTTATCTCCCCCCGCGTATAATACAATTGTGTTGTACGAGTGGGGAGAGGAGGCGTAATCCATAGTTCTCATTACCGTAATTTCGGCGCGCATCTCGCCCGTATTAGAGCGCAAATACGTGGCAAAATGCGTGCCAAAATTACGCCGTGTGAACATACCCTTATATTTCTGCTTTTGTACACATTTACGTTTTTGTTTTTTGCAATAGCGCTGATGGAAGTTCATGTACAAGTTTTTGCATGGCATGCAGTAGTTTTATAAAAAATAAAGATGATCCATGAAAGCACACCTATCTTTAAAAAACAAACACATCCATTCTTTATGACGATATATATGTTGAGTTGATATAGTGAGCAGTCACAAATTGTGTGGCATGGGGTGTTCTCACACCTGCGTTGTAAGATACGATCCGAACTGGAACGGAAAGGATCAGTCTCCCATGGATTTTAACCATCTTCAGTTCAGTTGTGCTCCCTTCTGTCAGAAACCTGTTTTTTATGGAGAAAACAGCGTAGGCTGTTGTGCTATTGTTTCTGTAAACATTTTTTTTTTACTTCAATGTGAAATGGACATAAATGGATGGTCACCGGTTTGCATCCATTTTTCTGTCCGTTTAATGGATCCGTTTTTGATCTGTTGTTTTTTTTTTATATATATATATAATCCATTTTTGACAGATGTCAAAATGCAGATGTGAATCCACCCTAACCTGTGGTTTGGGTCATTTTGAATCTGTCTGCATGACAATTGACAAATACATCTTATCTGTAATATTTTTCAACTTATTTTCATTTGTTATGAAAAAAAAAAAGCCTATGATGTCTAAGTAATAGGTAAATAGCTTAAGGGGTTTTCCCACCATAGACAAAAAACAACCATGAAAAGTCTCCTCAAAAAGGGAACAAAGCACTGTTTTTTAACCTATCCACCACAATATGCAGCTAAAACTTAACATTTATTAAATATATGCTAAACTTATATAATTTGATTTCTGAAAATACAATAGCAAATTGCTTCCAAACAAAATACGTATCTTCTTTTTAGTTGTGAGCCAGCGAAATATATATATACATATCTCTATAAGAAGTACAAAAAATTAAGGTGACATTACTCACGTGACTGGAGTCTGGCATATTATTATGCTCACATGATGCAAACATGTATATCCAGATGCAACGTATCCAAGCACTAAATATGTTTGAAAAAACGGATACCTTACCAGTCCCTACAAAACCCTCCCTAAAGGCAGGGACCCCATTCCAAAAGGGACGACCCCACCTATCAGTGGCTATACCCTGGTTCACAAACTGACACTAAGTAGGAAACAAACAAAATCGCTGAGTAATCCAAGGGAAAAGGAACCCCAACGCGTTTCTCTGTCTGTAATACGGTTCTTCAGGGCGAATGTTTCTCCAAGTATACAATAAGCAGCAAAATGAAAAATAGACGTATATACTGTTAAAAAGTCACCATAGTCGGCAAACTGTCAGACAAACAGACAGGCCCCTGATGATACAAAAAGTGGGCTAGAGTTTGATGGCATATTGCTAGAGGTGGGACTCACACCTATCTTGGGTACTGGCCCATGAAAGTTACAGAGCAGACTGAAGAGCCACTCACGCTTGTGCACAGCTCTGCATTCTGTTTTGTGGGAGTTCCAAGTAGAGTCGAACACACCCCTCGGCTTACTTATAACTTCCACAGAACAGAAAGGAGAGCTGTGCACCGGCTCTCCAGTCCACTCTGTAACTTTCAGGGGCCCATTCCCATGAGAGGTGCTGGACCCAGTTGTGGGACCTGCACCTATCAGACTTTGCTGGCATATGCTAGTGATATGCCATCAAGGTCTATGGTGGTACAACCTCTTTAAAACTACATACACCAGTAAAGCTACACCTCTAAATAAACTTTATAGATATTAAACTGGCCATAGACATGAAAATGTTGTCACTAGATCCTGATCATTTAAATTTTGTGTATAAATCTTGTGGTTTTTTTTATCAGTCCCCTTAGGCAGTGTTCACACGGCTTATTCAAGCCGTAATTGCCGGACGGATTTCGCCCGCAGTTACGGCTTGAATAAGGGGCGGGGGAGTTGCCCGCCGGCCCCATAGACATTGCATTATTCACAGTGCGTACGCGCCGTAAATAATGTGCATGTCACTTTCTCCCCGCCGAGCGGGGAGGAGCGACGGAATCCAAAGTTCTCTATGAGAACTGTGGATTACCGTAATGGCTGGGACGGATTGGAGCCGTACTGCAGCGCAAATATGGCGCGCAGTACGGCTCCATTCAGTCCCAGAATAAGCCCTGTGAACGAGGCCTAAAAGGAGTTGTCTCCCTACAGAGTTTCATAGGCTGCATGAATAAAATACTCTGTCACTTCCTGGTTCAGACTGACTAATTTGCATACAGCTCTGTGCTTGTATTCAACACTGTGTTTTCAGTTGCTAATTAGATCAGATTAGCTCAGAAGCTTCTGAAACTGCTGGCAGAAGGCTTTATCTGATCCCTCAAACAAAAGCCCTAATTACAGTGCTGTTTATTTTAGATAAATCAAGCTTTTTACTGTCTGGCAGCACAAACACTGCTGTGACCTGTGTGATGACCTCACTCACTGCTATCACATAGAACAAACAGCAGAGGGAGAATTGTTTACAGGTCCATTACTGAGGGAACTGAAATAGCCAGAGAGGTCATAAATTCACTTGTATCTCCTTAAGGAAAACAGATGAACAAAGCAATATATTTGTAAAATGTCTTTATTTTGTGTTCCCTACAATTTGAAAGCTATTCTGGCATACTCGGAACCCTGGGGTGGCCCCTTTAAGATGGTTGTTGTCACGGGTAACGATGTATGGCACGAGGGTAATATGGTGGCTAACTTCCCCAGGGACCTGAGTACCCAAAAATTCTTCGTTGTCCCTAGTCAAGACACCAATCACTAGACGACCAATGCCAGGGTTCGGAAACAACGGTAGTTGCATTTATTTGCAGCAATAACTAGTTGAGCCCTTGTCTCTGGATGCAACCAGGAATACAATAACTGTGATGCAGTAACAATGACTTGACTTGAGTATGATGTAATAGCGGCAGCTTTGATAATGATACAACAGTCTCTGAGTATGTGTCAGACTCTGGTAACTTGAGATGCTGGGAGTAGTATTACTTTAGAAAGATAACTGATTACAGACCTTATTCCTGAAGAGTGGATTCTTACACCAAGGGCACAGGCTTTGAGAAAAAGACCTGGTTTGAAGGACCTCTGATTCTTGAATACTCGGATTTGAGACAGACTGAAGCTAATTCCGCATTTGTTGACTCATGAGAAGTGAGTGTATCTCTCACTTGAAAGCCAGGGGGAAGACTATGACCGCTGGTGGGAGACCCTCTATTCCCAGACGGTCGGACAGAAGGTTTTCTGACTGGACTTGCACCCTCCTGAGTAGCACTGGAGATCCTGTGTGAGTCCCTTAGGTGGTAGGAGAATTAAGGACAGGTTTGAGGTAGGCTAGGGGCCTAGCAGAATGGCTGAGGTGAGCCAGGGAGCAACACACACCTTGACTTGCCGGAGACCTCGCACACCTCCCGATGGAGGAGCAGAGACTAACTAACTAACTGCCTCTGGCCAGCCGTTGGTGTTGGCATGGTAGCAGAGGGGTCACATGTCAGAGAGCTATTGCATCATTTTGAACGACAGGTTATGCAGCCAATCAGCAGATATACATGTTATACATAGGCAAATGTTATAACAAGGAACCAAACAGCAGAGGGCGACCTAGAGAATACTTTAGACTGCAATATTATGATTTCTTTTCTGCACTGAAACATTGTGACAGAATACAGCAAAATATGGAACAAAGAAATCTTCAGTGCTGGGTCACTACAATTCTTTGTAGCGAGACAACCCCTTTAATGCTGGAACTATCACTGCTTTCTCCATAGCTAAAACATTACTTGTTTGCTAAACCAAATGGGCTCTGAAGTAAGTAGAGAAAGACAACTATCTTATGTCCTTGGCGACCTTCAGCGTTTGGTCTTCAAAGACTATGCCAGCTAAAACATACTTCAGTTATGACTTTCTGCACATGGAGATAGTCCTTAAAAAGAGGGAAAGACTACACTTCTAATTCAAATGTTTGTCTTATTTTAGGGCTTTGACCTTCGTCTTGAACATACCCATTGCTTCAGCCATCATGGTGAAGGAGGACACTATCATAATGACACAACACCAGACTCTGTGGAATACCTCGGATATTTCCATCCAGCAGAATACTTATACCGCATTGACAGGCCACTTGTTACACACATGGTTGGGCGGGATTAGGGTGATACAAAGTTTTTCAGCAATAATCATCTAATCATGCTTTTGATAATTTACAATGTGCAAACTTTAAAATTTTTTTCCTTTTGCATTAGATCTCCTTTGCCTTTTGTTTGTTTCCTAAGAGCTAATGGGTAAATAAAAGCACTATAAGGCTTCATTGAAGTCAAGCCACCAAAAGCTAAGGAGGCACTGTTGTTGCTCGGAGCTCATAGACCCAATGGAAAACATGTTTGAATGTGCTCATACCACTTTCTGAACTTGTTAGGTAAATTACTTCACATTTTCTATAGCAGCATTCTTATTCATAAAATAAAATAATTGACTGACGAAATGTGTTCCTTTTGTGTACTGCTTTTACTGAATGAATGAATGAATGAATGAATGAATGAAACCTTTGTGCAAGTATCCAACCAAGAGGTTTCCATTGGTATAACTTTGGAATACACATGACTTTTTGATCACTTTTAAATCTATTTTTAGAGAGGTGCGATGAACAAAAAATGTTGTTCTTCTATTTTTTATTTACGGTGGTCATCATGCTGAGAATTACAGAAAAGTGGGAATTTATTTAGATTTTTACCCTAAGGGTATGTTCACACGGCGTATTGTGGTGTGTACTGTACGCGCCGCAATACGCCGGGTGTTTTAGAAGTATGAGCTAGCCAGCTCATAATAATAATAATAATAATAAAGCGCAGGGGGCCTGCCCCATTCACTTTCATTAACAAAGAAGAGACATGTCACTTTTCTCTCTCAGCATACAATACGCGCAAATTGTACACCGGGGGAGACTGATGTAATTCATAGCTTTCTATGAGAGCTATGAATTACCATAATTGTGGGGAGCATTTCAGGCATATTGAAGCACAAATACGTGGCAAAATGCGCCTTGCATTTATGCCGAGTGAACATACCCTAAGGTAAACAAAGCCTATTTTATCTATTCCACATAATTCATTATAAATACATAAAACCTAACATTTATTTTAGACCACCCTAAGACCCCTCTCCACTCTCTGTGATAAGGGTGATCTACCACCAGCCTAAATCTCTATTACTGTTTATACTCGAGTATAAGTCGAGTTTTTCAGCCCAAAAAATGAGCTGAAAAAGCCGTCCTCGAGTCACTGTCGGCACTCGGGCACTGCGATGGCCTGGGTGTCGGCAGGGATACTTCAGCTGTACGCGACTCCTCTGGGAGTCAGATTTCAAAAATACTGGCTAAATAGATTTTCTTTTCTTTTGCTTCTGTGAATTTTTTTTTTTACACCATTTTATTCCTGTGTTAGTAACAGAGGAATCTGACTGACACCTCTCCATTACTATCACTAGGGCTTGGTGTCAGCCAGCAGTGTTTTTCGTCACTGCAATAAAAAATTGTATGCAATAAATATATTTTACACTGACAAGCAAAATGGTAACAATGTTTTGACTTTGTGACTTTCAGGCTCCATATCTCCCCATCCGCTACGACTTTGAATGTGAGACTCTCATCATTTTATAGACAATCATCTTAGCTATCTTATATTTAACTTTGACTGCAACTATTTATAATACGGCAAGTTCTGCAGATTCTTGTCATGTAACTGCGTTGTTAATATTTTGCTCCTGGTGATGGAACAATCTTTTTCTTCTTCTATACTACAAATTATAACCTGTTCTCACATTCCCTAATAGCTCAGTGTGTTATTAGGCTGATTTCCAAGCAAAAGGTCACTGGTTCTAATCAAGGAGTAGCCATGAAGATTTCCCAAGGAAAGAGAAACAGTATTATTCAGCTCATTGAAAGAGGTTTCTCGTCCAATACAATTGCCAAATTGCATCATGTGAGGCCATGACAGCTGGAAGAATATGAAATTAAGGGCGACATGTCCCAACACGACACCAGTTTTTTGGTCTATTTTGCGGCAAAACCACTTTTGACGCCATATTCTCAATGTAAATGAACTGTCATACACCAAAACTAGGCGCATTATATGCCGGGCACGTCACGTTGTAATGCGCATAAAAATGATACACTGTGCGCCTCCATAACGCAAGGTGCATTACTGGTAATGATACGTTATGCACCTCGAGAAGCGAATTACATACACTACCAATGATACGCTATGCGCCGTGATTTTGTGCAATGCGCCTTTTTAGCCGCATTAAGTTTACCTGACACCAGATTTTTGAGAGGATCGGACTTTCTGGTGCACTTTACACTGATTTAATGCGCCTAAAAACTGTTGCGGTGCCGCCAATTTTCGGACATGTCGCCTTAAGTCTGTTCATCCATTCCAAAGCCAAGAGGTAGGCATCCAGGCAAAATATCAGAGTCAACAAGTCGGTTAATCACAAGATCTATCATTTCTGGCATGACAAACACAACAGTGAAGGTGGCTTGTATGCCTCATAATAGTGAAGTCACAGACGTCCATGCAAGCACCGGGCAACACGCATTATACAGGTCTGGAATGGTGGCCCCAAAAAAGGTGAAGAAACCTCAACTTCAATATTGTCATATGACACGACGGCTGGAGGTTGCAAAGAATATGAAAGGTAGACAGTAGATTGGAAACATATGATTTGGAGCGATGAGACATAAGTCAATAGAGTGGGCTCTGGCTGGAGAAAATGGGTCAGGAAAAATCAAGGGAAAAGGGGCTAATGGATCGAGAAATTGAAGGAACTGTCAAGTTCGGTGGAGGAAGCCTGAGGATATAAGGTTGTTTCACAGCCAAAGATGTTGGATACTTGACCAGGATCGATGGTGATCTCAGTACTGAGCTATATGTGAATATCCTACAAGATGAGGACAACATAGTGTTCCAGCAGGACAGCGACCTGAAGCGTACGTCGAGTTTGGCAAAGAAATGATTCAATGATAATGAAATAGAGTTGCTGTATTGGCCTCCATAGTCTCCTGACCTCAACCCAATTGAACACTTTTGGGTAGACTTGAAGAAAAAGCTGTATTTGTACCCAAGTGAGTCAACCAGTATGCACCAACACTGGGAACATGTAGAAGACACCTGGGATCAGATTCTTTTGAGCATACGGGGATTCGATGGAGCCCAAAAGATTCAGGCATTGCTGAAACCCAAAGGTGGTTTTTACCCAAACAAAAAAATAAAAATTTACATTGGATTTTTAGGATCAAAACAGTAACAATGCAGTTACAGGAAAAGTATGTGTAGAACTAAGCAGATGCTAAATACTTGCCAGTCAAATTTATGTATAAGATAGGTAAGATATTTTTTTCTTTAAAAAAATGAGGGCAGTCTAGTTCCAACGTAGTGGTGGTGAGATAGGAGCCTGAAATCCAGGTTGAAAAAAATTTATTTTTTTTGTTTCGGTATGTTCTACCTAAATAGCTTGATTATTGTATCTTAAGGTGATAAAAAACCTGGAGTCAGAGCTAGGGGAAATTGAGGAGTCGCAGTCGGAGCTTTGGCTTAATGACTCCACAGCCCTGTCCAGCTCTAGTAATGGAAAAGGATCTGTCAGATACCTCCATTACTAACACTGGAAGAAATTAAAAAACCCTACAGAAAAAGAAAATAATGATTTATTTAAATAAACACCCTCACACCAGCCCTCACTGACCATTTTATTTAAGAAATAGATGCAACGCTGATCCATCATAGTTCAGGAAATCAGTTTTAGTCCAAAAGGGAAACCCGTAAAAGAAAATAAAAAAAACAGAAAATTGATGGATGTGGCATCACCCAGCTTTCCCGGATCATAAACAGCCCATTCAGCACATGGGAAAACTGGATGACATCACTCACAGCAGACATCCAGGAAAGCTGAGTGGCACCTATCCCCCACAGAAGGCACCCAGCTTTTCTAGATGCTGGCTGTGGGGGATGGGGCAACCCCCGGGCTCCCCGATTTGGATGGGTTAGTCCGCCCCGGAAAACGGGGTAAAACCCCACCCCCCCCCCCCAACCCAAAAAGCCCCCGAAAAGCGAGGCCCTGCTGTGGGGGATGGGTGACACTCAGCTTTTTGGGACCAGTAAGGCACCGCACCTGGAGAAGGGTATACCCAAACCCCAGGGCGGGGCTCCAGAAAAAATGGAGCCTGCTGTTGGGGTAGGAGAAAACCCAGTTTCCCTGGACGTGGGGGGTTATCAGACCCAGGAAAATGGGTGACACCCCCCACAGCAGGCAAACAGAAAAGCTAGGTGCCTGCTGGGGGGATGTATGCTGTGCACGTTGCTTCCGGCACCGCAGCTACACTATGTAGTCTAGCTGAAGGGATGGGGGAGCCCCTGCGGCAAGTTACATCAGGGGAATATTTTATGACGCTTCCCCAGCACCACTACCAGTACATTTGCTGGTTGTCATGGTGAGTCCACAACAACCAGTAAGTTTGCGTGTCCTGCGTCCGTGCAAATAGTGGTTGGCACGGCGCAGTTCTGGGGATGCTCTGGATCCCTGAGACACACCCATGAAAATTCACACTCCTCCCCCGCGTCAAAAGACATTGTTTTTCAAAAAGGGCTGTCCAGTCGAAATCGGGCCAGCTGGGAGGTATATTTTACCATTCCTGATCGCGGGAAACAATTGACAGGAACTTCCAAAAGTCTCACTGGTTTTCATGACTGTCAGAATTGGGAGTTGCCCCATCTGTGGCATTTTGATTTAACCCCGATCAGATCTACAGTCAATTCAGGGGATGTTTTTCCCCTTTAACCACTTAAAGGGTTGCCTCACTACAGGGATTGCTTTTTATGTTAAAAAATCTTTTTCAAAAACAAGTCACTTTGCAAAAAGTCCATTAATATGTCCACCAAATTTTGAGGTATTCCCCCTTGTAGGCTGATCAGCTCCTAGGTTTCATAGCTAAGACCTGTTTTATCTCCCGATAGGCGGCCCCGCATGATTGCTATAGCTACAGACCTGCTTCTACTGCAGCCCAGAGAAGCCGTAAACCCAACTGAATTAAAGTGAAAACCCGAAAAAAGGACTGAGGTAAGATGAATCAAAAATAGTGAGACAAACCCGTTTAAGCCAACGCCCGAAAATTTCTAATGACCAAACTTTTTTTAGTTTTTGCCTCCTTTCATTTCAACAGTTTAACTTTTTTATTTTTCAATGACACGGTAGTATGAGGCCTTGTTTTATCCCGGGGCAAGTTTTCTTTTTGGGGGAATAGTTTAAATTCACTTATTGCAGAATTTTCTTTCAAAATTTTTTTAAAACCCTTCAATTTTACCTTAAAGGGGATGTACGCTTCCTTTCTTCGGTCTTTTACACTGTGTTAGCTTTCAGCTCTGTAATGCAGGGGGGGTTTCTTCCCCTCCCAGCTGGATGACATCATCCCCCCCTTTACTGCTGGCCCGAACTCCCCCCTTCCCTCGAGTCCACATATCACTGTGTCTCTCCCCATCAGTTTATTTTAAAAAGCTGTTACATACCACAGGCTGCATTCAATCTAATTGAGCATGATCTCTCACGCTGGGATGATTACACTTTCTAAAACGGCAAATCTGCTATGCAGGGGGAGTTGGGAAAAGGGGCAAAAAAGTCATGTTTTTATTTTACAATTGCTGTGTCTGTTTTTTGTAGGTGTGGAAAAAAAAAATCTACGGCCCCTAATTGGCAGAGACACAGCTCCCTGAATCGACCCAGTGGTGAAAGAATGTAAATGAGCTTATAGTGAAATGCAGGAGGAGGAATCAGGAGGGTTAGCCCCCCACTGGTTCAGTGTAAATAAAAACACAAGATAAGGGACACTGTGAGAACAAGGCAGCTTTTTGCTTATGACATCCAATTGCAAAGTTGCTTGTTTTCACTGTCACTTTATTTGAAGAACCATTATGAAAACGATAAAACCCCTACATTTAATCAACTTGTTGATTAATTTTTAAGGTTTGTACGATCGTTGTTGGTGTATACCACCAAAATTATGTGTGTAGTTTTTTTTTTGTCGTGTGTAATTCTAAGCACATTATTTTTTATTAATTTATTTTGTTCTACTACTTTTTTTTATTTTTTTTTTATATAATCCCCATGAAGGGATAACAGTTTTTCCTTTTTCTTTTACACTTAGAAATGTATTAGCATTTTCATATACGCTGAATACTTTTGAATCTGTATCAGTTTAACACAGGCAGTGATCAGGACAGCACACAGCTGATTTGCTGGCTTTTTACACAGACCAGCCTGGGTCTTCTCTTAGGGCGTCCTTCAGGGCTGCATCTTTACAGCCACATTCCCCGGGGCTATGTCGGGTTGAACGGGGAGTCCTGTTTCCACCCGACAGAGCAGGGACAAGGCACTGCTGGCAATCAAAGGGTTTAAGAGCGGGGAGCAGGAGGTTTCTCCCGCTTCCCGTGTTGCAGGGCTCTCTGTGCTGGGAATAGGGCTGTGACAATACGACCCTGTTCTCGGCGATGCTGCGGCGGTCCACCAAAACCCAATGTCTGCAGCGACGCCAAAAGACTGTTTCGCTTGCAGACAAAAACAACCTTGAATCGCCCACCATCTTCTCACTGGTTGATTTTATCTGACCTCAGGTTCCCTGTTTAATTTTTGAATTCAGGGGGCGTGTTTAACGGATTTACTTGGTCTCTGCAGAGTGGCTATGAGCTGCTGAGGACACCAGGTTCTGTAGCTATAGCATACAGGCTCTCGCGCCTATCCAGGAGAGTCTGAACTGGTTCTTGGTAGCTATAGGGCAACCAGCACTGGTAGCCTATCAGGACAGATGAAACAGGTCGGTGGCTCATAGCGACAGCCTGCCAGCCTTATCACGGGAGAGATGGAACAGGTCTGTAGGAGAGCTGATGTAGCCCACTAAAAAGGAGGGGATAGGTAGGACATTGTTTTAATTGGATCATATATTGCAAAGTGGAATTGTTTTTGTAGTCTTAACATTTAAAAAGCAATCCTTGTAGTGAGACAACCCCCTTTTAAGGGTATGTTCACACTGGCATAATTGCGTTGCAGTACGGACAAGATCACAGTTCTCAGGGAGAGTGCTATGTTTTCACAGCGTATCCCCGGACTCTATCGGGGCAGTGATCTCATTTTGTTTCTTGGTGTGGGAAAAAAACGAACGTGATTGGGAGCCGGCACAGAGCAAGCAGCGGGTACTTCTAGAACACCCGTTACAGTGGCGGCGAATTAGCTCTGCGAAAAAGTAAAAATGCTCAAATGCAAGAAGCGTTCAGAGCCGCCGTGTATGGTACTATGTAAATGTGCGGGTGAGGAAGTTGGTTAGTAACTGCTCCTAGACGACCGAGATACGTACCCACAGCTCAGAGCTTATGTGTACGAGGACAGTGTTAGCATGGGCCACTTTCCCACTCCTTTTGGGCTATTATACCACTGCGGCTGGTTTGTTAATGGTCCCTCCCGCTAACTCTACGTCACCAACCTGTCCCGCCAAGAATGTCACTTTCCGGCACCAAACAGCTAATGAATGTACAGCGTAGAGTACAATTTGTTCTCGCGATACTTTACTGAATCAGCCAGGAACTTCGCGAGATCATGGACGTTCAAGCCTGACGTTTTCGCCACTAAGACCCTGCTGCTCACGCCATTGTACTGTCTTCATTGCTCGCACATTGCTGAGGATAGGTAATGTGTGGTGGACTGAGGGTGTTTAGGCCAGAAGGAGGACTGTATGGTTGCGGCCCAGCTGAGCCTGTATTCTGTTTAGCTATACGGCCGCAGTGTATAGGATGTGTTGGCAATGTGCGGTGCCGCGGCTCGCTAGGTGTGGGCGCACTCCTACATGAGTGGTGGGCTGTAGTTCGGCGAGGCTAGATAAGCAGGCAGGTTTTGCTTCCATCCACTGTAAACTGGATTACAGTGATGAACAATGAGGACTGGCAATGTGCCGCGATTGTTGACCTGGAGACTCCATGGCTTCTTCTGGGCGGGTGTATAGACGATCAGCAGTCAGGGGGTGACTCCTCGTGCTATGTTATGCAGTCCTTAAAGGGTCTAACCCTGTTTACATGTCCTGTTCTCCTCCTCCAGGTTGGGCTTCATGGCTGTAATGTGCACGCCCTGTGATAAGCGCTGCCTGCTGGATCATGTGGCCTTCGAGCTTTGGCTAAGTTGGGCTCTTTGGTCCTTGTAGGGGTGTTTCTCCCAACTTTTTTCCTTTGTTAAAGGGGGTTGTCTAACTACATTGGTTCAATCTTTACTTCAGTCCTATTTTCTTAGTTTAATTTTGGGGAATTCAGGGGCTTGTTTACAGGTTTCTACTAAGCTGTGGTAGAAGCAAGAGGTCTGTAGCTATTGCAACAGTGGCTGGCAGGGCTATCGTGAGAGTGATCAGGTCTGTTACGCTCTATAGTTGACCTGAGGAGCAGATGCAGCCCTTACAAGAGGGGTTTATTAGAATAGGTAAAGACACTGTTTTAATGGGACTGCTGTATTTTTTTTGGGGGACTATAGGCTATGTTCACACGGCTTTTCAGGGGCGTATTTTACGTTTTGCAATTCGTCCCGGACTTACGTGTCACAAGGTGGCACGTATTTCGCGTCGTAAACTACATTCCCCATTCTTACTATGGGGGAAAATTTATGTTGCCGAATTTACGCCTCATAAGTTGGGACAGGTGACTTTTCCATTTACGGCCGTATTTACGGCCCGCCAAATACGTCGTGGAAATATGGCCCCTCGTTTGGATGATGAGGGCGTAATTTTTACATTGGCATCAATTGCTAAATCTAATTGGTTCATTATTTGAAACGTTCTTTGCGGATGTAAATTACGGTCGAAATAAGCCGTCGTGTAAATAGCCTAGGGCACATAATAAAAGCCTATGATTTTCTCAGAAATCGAAAGTGCGCCTTATAGTCCAATGCGCCTTATATATGAATCAATTCTTCACTTGGGTTTTGTTCAGAACGTATTTAAAGCTAAATTAGTTACACATATTTGTAACTGATTTCCGGTCGTAAATGCGTTCCGAAATCAGTTACGAATCAGTTACAAATAAGTGTCACTAAGGCTATGTTCACACAGCTGATTTCAGAACCGATTCACGTCGGATTTCCGACGTAAATACGTTCCGAAATCAGTTGCAAATAAGTGCCACTAAGTGTGACACGTATTTCACGATACGGCACGGAAATATGTACATGTATTGACTTTTGTTACAAGTTGAGTTATTGTGAAAGTGTTGAATAAAGCTTTGCTTGCGGTCTGAGCTTTGTTTCATTTAATGTGCTGCGCCTTATATATGAACCAAGAAGACTTAACAGGCGCTCATTGATAATGCGCCTTATGTCCGAAAAATACGGTATATTACAGTGACTTGTTTTTGCAAGATCGTTAATATAAAAAACAATCCTTGTAGTGAGACAATCTCTTTAACCCTTAACGACCGCGCACCGTCTTTTGACGGCGGCCGGTGCGGGTCGTTCGTCTGCAGCGACGTCTTTTGACGTCGCTGCAGACATCGGGGTTTGTGGCGCCCGGTGCCGCAGCTGCGCTGGGATCGGGGCTGAACTACACAGCCCCGATCCCAGAGTATGTCCTGCAGGCATCGGGGAGCGGAGGAAACCTCCGCAACCCGATGCTTTAACCCTTTGATTGCGGCGGTGCGTTACCGCAGCGCAATCAAAGGGATCCCCTGCTCTGTCGGGTGATCGGAACACCCGGTGACCCGACAGAGCCCGGGGAACGGCTGCAACAGTCAGCTCTGGGGACCTAGCGTGGCCCCAGAGTTGTCTGTGTATGAAGCCAGTGATTAGGACGCACTGTGTGTGTTCTAATCACTGCCTGTGTCAGACTGACACAGAGTAGCATGTATTAGCATATATGAATATGCTAATACATTACTAAGTGTAAAAAAAAATTAAAAAAAAATGTTAAACAGTTCTCCCTTCATGGGAGTCAAAAAAATAGTACAAAAAAAACATAAAGTGTAAAAAAAAAAAAAAGAATAAAAAAAATAAATAATAAAATAAAAATAAATATTTAATAAAAAATAATTGTACATAAATTACACGCACAAAAAAACCTACACATATTTGGTATCCACACGACCGTAATAACCTGTAGAATTAATCTAACAAGTTATTAAGTGTGAAATGTTAATGGGTGTAAAAAAAAAAAAAATGAAAAAAAAAAAAAAATTTTGGAAAAAAAAAAAAAAAATTACTGCAATTATTTATAAGTGTACTTAAACTATTCCCTTATAAAGTACAACTTGTCTTGAATAAAACGAGGCCTCATCCAACTGCGTCATTGAAAAAATAAAAAAAGTTACAACTGTTTAAATGCAAGGAGGCCAAAACTAAAAAAATTTTCTGGTCATTAACTACTTTTCAGGCGTTCGGCTTAAGGGGTTAAGTATTGTTTTGCTAGTTGGATACCGCTGCCTTATGGAAATGAGGACCATATACTCTGGTCCTCATCTGTTACATGGAATGTAATCACTGCAGCATGTATGCTGTTTGACTTCTGAAGGCTATGTTCACACGGCTTAACTGCGGGGCGTAATTCCGCCCCGCAATTACGCCGTGTCCGGGGTAGGGAGCGGGGGGCCGGCACTTCGCCGGCCCATAGACAAATCACTGCTAGCAGCGCATATACGCTGCTGGTAATTCACATGTCACTTATCTCCCCCCTCGCCGTATTCACCGAGCAGGGAGAGGAGACGTAATCCATAGTTCTCTATGAGAACTGTGGATTACCGTAATGAGTGGGACGGATTCAGCCCGTAATTGGCGCACTCCGACGTGTAATTACGGACTGAAATACATCCAATTTTAAGCCGTGTGAACATGGCCGAACAGTGATGTCAGTCACCACCACTTGACTTGTGGTGGTGACCTCCCATTTGATGGTAGACTGGCAGTGTTGGATCCAAGGTGAAATTAGAAGGGTTTTTTGTGCTCTTTGCAAAATAGAGGAATTGAGTGGAGGTCTCCTTTAATGGGTGTTCTCAATACTTCTAAAACCTCCCAATGTGCTAGAAATAGAATATTAACCCATACTTATCACATACTGATCCCTCACTGATGTAGCATTGGTGCTGTCACCAATCTCTGGCCTCAGTCACATGTGATTGGCTGCATCATGTGATATCGTCATGGTAGAACCGGTGGTGATGGGAGAGGGAAGTATGGGTTTCTATGTTGGCCCAGTGGGAGGCTCTTCAGGCTTGAAAACCTCACTTTAATAGCACTTGCTGCTTTGTTCTGTTTGATCTTTGTAGGTCCAAACTTGAAAGAAGTGCTTAGAATACAACCTTCTTTTGCATCCCACAACTACTTGACTCGTAGGAGTTGTGTTACTAAAGGGAAGGGACATCAAGTGTTCTAGTCATCTTCTGACCTATAAGCTTGTCAAGAGTGAAACTTCAGTAATTGTGGGAAATTGTCTTGGAAAGATGGGATGATCATAAACACCTACTTGTCTGTTAGACTTTGGCTTTAGTACAATTTGTGTTTTCCTGCAACGTCCTATCCAGCTACCTCTACACGGCCAGCCTGATGAGTAAGGTGAAGCATTGTTGGAGATGGCCTGGATTCCTAGTACTACAGGAATCTTGTCTATCTCTGATAAATGCCTCAGATTGCTGGATAAGGCAAAAATTGAGTTGTACCAAATCTGAAGCTCGAAGCTATTGCTCGTTGTGCCTGTAGCTCTGGCTGGCAGCATTTACTTCATGGTGGGTTATGTTGTTGCAAAGTCCATGACAAGAACTTTTATGTTCTAAGCAGTCTTTATGGATGTCTATAAGCGCTTTTCTCTTCCTCCATAGGTGCTGTTGTACTCCACAGAATGACATAAGGTAATGGTCCTAGTGGCTCGATGGCAATGTCCTGATAGAGCTCCCTCTAATGCACAATTGTACAAGGCTCTCCATGACCTCTCCCCTCCATACATCTCTGCCCTAATCTCCAAATATCTCCCCCCACGCACTCTCCGCTCCTCACAGGACCTTCTCCTCTGCTCTCCCCTTATCAGCTCCTCACACAACCGTCTCCAAGACTTCTCCCGTGCTTCACCCACACTCTGGAACTCACTGCCCCAACACATCAGACTCTCCTCCAGCTTCAAAAGCAACCTGAAAACCCGTTTCTTCAGGCTTGCCTATAACCTTCACTAAACTTGTCACTACTTCCTCCACAGACATTGTCTGCCCCTCACCTCCTGTCTCTTTCCACCTCCTTGTAGATTGTAAGCCCTCGCGGGTAGGGTCCTCTCTCCCTCTGTAGTGCCAATTGTCATTATCCCTTATCACTGTACTCGTTTGACTTATGTAATGTATGTAACCCCCTCGAATGTACAGCGCCCTGGAATCAATGGCGCTTTAAAATAAATAATAATAATTGTTCCAGTTGGATCTTGTCTAACTGTTCTGATGATATCCAATGTTCAACTGCTCTGACTTGTAGATACTGACATAATGATCTGAACAGTTCTCTGCTCAGTAGGAGAAAGTAGCTGGTTTTAATTATATCTTAACACCTATTTTCCTTTTTCTTAGCTACTATGTGACCAAGCCGAGACTTGGAGGTAAATGATTTTTATATAATATAGACCCTACTATGTTAAGGTCATATGACTTCTCCATACATGTACCTCTTTATCCTACTGTTCCCTGTTCTTGTAGTGTTCATTGAATCGCTAAAGTCTTCCTTATCGAAGCTCAATGAATCGGTCAGATGGGTGTTAACCATTTCTTTGTCCCTGCACAGTAATTTGTTTATAGTGATGCCCATTTGACTGTCGTTCTCTTCTCATAGAGAACAGTGTAGCACAGTTGTAACGGATGCTAAAGAATTTAGTTCATGAAAACGTAGTGATCACTAAAATGTCTGGAGAGGTCAGAGGTCCTCTTTATAAGGGCATCCTATCAAAATGATCTTGCCAGTAGTTCTACGCAATGTTCACACGGCTTATTTCAGAACGTATTTACATCGGATTGCTGATCGTAAATACGTTCCAAAATCAGTTGCAAATAAGTGCCACTAAGTGTGGCACATATTTGGAACTGATTTCCTGATGGGTTCACCATCCCCATTCATTATAGTTGGTGAATCCGTCCAGAAATAATTGACATGCCCATTTTTGCAGCCGCAATCCGGAATGGAAATAAGTGTCTGAACGACGACACATATTTCCCATTAAAATCAATGTAAAACGGCCAGTTACTTGTTTTTAACTGATTTCGCAACGGATTTGCGGCCATAAATACAGCTGCAAATCCATTGCGAAATAAGCCGTGTGAAAATAGCCTTATCCTGCGACAGTTCTTCCAAAATAAAGTTGGGCTTGGCTTACATTTTAAAGGTGTTTTCTTGACCGGCTCCAACCACCCCCCAGGACTTAAGTCTTGCCAGTGCACCTCAGACATTTCAGTAATGCTAAGCTGTTAGACGTCACATAAAGTGGTGCTGTTTTATTGAAGGGTTATTCTAGTCCTGTAGTAAAAATACAGCTCCCAGTGGTGCAGAAGGGCTGTCCCATTTATATATATAAAAAAAGCACCTGAAATACACCCTGCAATTACAGTAATTCATAGCTGTCATTGATGGCTATGAATATCTAATGTTTCCCCAGTGTATAATATGCAGCAAGGAAAACAATTGACATGTCACTACTTTTCAGTGCATAAAGTGAAGAGCCAACTGATAGTCTGAGAATATGTCTAAAACACTGGTGTATTGCAGTGCATGCAATGTGCCACAATATGCTGTGTGAACATAACCTTAGAGGTAAAATAGAATACATTTCACTCCAGGCGGCCTACTGCATTCTATCAATACTGCTTCCTGCTCATGTCCCGTTCCAAAGTTGCACGATTTTGGTGTGCCTCAGACTTCAGGTTATGTGCCTAAACAGTCCAGAGCAGTGGTTGGGTACAGCACCACATGTCATGTGCTGGGTTTAACCCCTTTCTGACAGGAATTTCTTTAGTGTTGCCATTCTCTTCAGTCTGCTTACTGCTGTTTCAGCATTGACCCTTCTTTGCCCTCCAAGCTTTTAGAGCTTCAATGCTCATAATTAGTGTAATAAATTTGGGGGCTATTTAGATTTTAAGTTCAAACACTTTAATTGAATCCTTAACCAAGAAAAAGGTTGGCTATTTGTAAATCTCTAGGGAGTGTCAGGTTGAGGACTGCCTTCCATTTAGAGGTCACTATAGCATGAGGTCTATCCCGATGGGGTTTTGCAGTATACTCATATCGTTGGAAACGCCTCGGAGATGAAACTTGCAGTTAGCGCTACTTGCTAATATCTCTTAGTAGGTTAATAACTGCATAACACACCTAATCAGTCTTGTGAAATTGTGTAGCCTCTTCTGGCCAGGTGCTTTTGCTTAGCCTTCTATTCTAGGAGACCCCTCCATTGACGCTCATGTGCTGCACAGCACCCATGGAGTTTGTAGCTGCCACATATGCAGGTGAGTGTTTGTATATCACACTGGAAACGCAGGGCTATTGTGTACCATAGGAATAACTGATTGCTGAACTTCAGTATCATGTGTGATATATTTGTTCAACTGCTGTGTGACAAAGTGGAACGAAGCATGAAACACTGACTAGAAATGGCATGCTTTATTGAATGATGCTGGGCATTGCAAGGGAGTTGCACATGTATTTAACATGCTTTAACTTGTGTTTTGCAGGAGCAACCTATAGCCTAACCTGCACTCTTGAGGTGAGATTGTCCATTGCTTCCTCACGCACTGTATGGTATCTGCACTGCAATGGTCTTTACCCATTGGGTGTTCATTACACAGTGCAATAGTAAGTCAGCTATGGCATCGTTGGTTTTCAGGCCATCTGTGCTTGTAAACCTGGTTTTACTGCTGAGACAATGTGCCAATAAATGCTTGTATTGTGAAACTAACTTGTTGCTCTTCTTGCAGGTATCTTGAAAGTGATCCATTTTCAGGTAAATGTCATAAGCTGCATGCAAAATACAACTTAGTTGTGGACACTGACCAGACCTAATTGAGGGGGCTAAAGGGCCTAGTACATTGTTGGGGCAGCATTGCTGCCAGTACTAACTGTAAGACAAATACAGGACATATGGTTATTTACCAAGGCAGCTATAATGTTGGTTTGTAGCTTGCTGTGGACATAACCAGAACGTAAAACTTCAGCAGGTTACATTGATGTACCTGCAGAAGGATATGTATGGTGTAACTTTAAATGGGGGTGTGGACTTATTTAGGTCTTTTTAATCTAAATCTTTGATTTTCCTTACAGGCCAAAGAAGCATCAGTTGAAGGTATAACTGCAAGACGGCCCTCTCTACCTAGTGGTCACTACTTCAAAGAGGGCAGCTGGCACAACACCAATTGCCCTAACACAGTGACCAATACTATAATCCTCTACAGGATACTGTGGGCACTACATGTGTGTACCATGGTCTATTATAGAGGGGATAACCTGAAGAACATACAGCCTCAACACTAATATTCAGAACATTAAAGACCCAAGCCTTGTATACCTATATGCGAACAGATCTGTGTTTACAGCAGAGCTTTGCCCACTCCCAGCTGTGACAGTTGTAGTATTGTAGTTGGACCACTTTATTAGGTACACCTGTCCAACTGCTCGTTAACACTTAATTTCTAATCAGCCAATCACATGGCAGCAGCTCAGTGTATTTAGGCATGTAGACATGGTCAAGACAATCTCCTGCAGGTCAAACCGAGCATCAGTATGGGGAAGAAAGGTGATTTGAGTGCCTTTGAACGTGGCATGGTTGTTGGGTGCAGAAGGGGCTGGTCTGAGTATTTCAGAAACTGCTGATCTCCTGGGATTTTCACGCACAACCATCTCTAGGGTTTACAGAGAATGGTTCGAAAAAGAAAAAATATCCAGTGAGCGGCAGTCCTGTGGGCGGAAATGCCTTGTTGATACTAGAGGTCAAAGGACAATGGACAGACTGGTTCAAGCTGATAGAACGGCAACAGTGACTCAAATAGCCACCCATTACAACCAAGGTAGGCAGAAGAGCATCTCTGAACGCACAGTACGGCGAACTTTGAGGCAGATGGGCTACAGCAGAAGACCACACCAGCTAAGAACAGGAAACTGAGGCTCCAATTTGCCCAAGCTCATCGAAATTGGACAGTAGAAGATTGGAAAAACGTTGCCTGGTCTGATGAGTCTTTGATTTCTGCTTGCGACATTCGGATGGTAGGGTCAGAATTTGGCATCAACAACATGAAAGCATGTGATCCATCCTGCCTTGTATCAACGGTTCAGGCTTGGTGGTGTGTGTCATGGTGTGGGGAATATTTTTTGGCACTCTTTGGGCCCCTTGGTACCAATTGAGCATCGTTGCAACGCCACAGCCTACCTGAGTATAGTTGCTGACCATGTCCATCCCTTTATGACCACAATGTACCCAACATCTGATGGCTATTTTCAGCAGGATAATGTGCCCTGTCATAAAGCTGGAATCATCTCAGACTGGTTTCTTGAACATGACAATGAGTTCACTGTACTCAAATGGCCTCCACAGTCACCAGATCTCAATCCAATAGAGCATCTTTGGGATGTGGTGGAACGGGAGATTCACATCATGGATGTGCAGCCGACAAATCTGCGGCAACTGTGTGATGCCATCATGTCAATATGGACCAAAATCTCTGAGGAATGCTTCCAGCACCTTGTTGAATCTATGCCACGAAGAATTGAGGCAGTTCTGAAGGCAAAAGGGGGTCCAACCCGTTACTAGCATGGTGTATCTAATAAAGTGGCCGGTGAGTATATATCTCAATGTTTCTGTACAACAGACCATAACTCCCAATGTGTTTGTTTCTTTTAGTGTGGTGGATTTCCTAGGAAAACTTGCTGTTCAATTTCTGTGTCCTTAATAAAATGTGTATAACGTGGATGTTGCATCTTTTTTGCCATTTGTACCTGTATTTGTTGGGCTGCCACTTAAATTCAGATCATGTAGTAAGGATGTGTCACTGATACTTGTAGACACTAGAGTAGAAGTAGCCAGTAAATACATGATCCACAAAGATGCAGCTCTATATTTATGGTTGGAGCCTTAGTAAGAGTACATATGCTAGTTTACATGTGGATGACGGCTTTTATGAAACAGCTTAGTTTGGGGCAGCTGGGAATCAACTTTGCTCAGTCTGGGCCACGAGTAAACTGCAGCTGGAATAAACCTCTTACTAGTGCAGTCAGTACATTCCCATTAAGATGTGAACACAACTGGGTACAATGAGGTGTCAGGACTTTTTCACCATGCTGTTTTACAGCCTGCTCTTCATCTGGTTCCAAGCTCTCACTTGTCAGCCTGTGGGTGGTTCTAGAGCAGTGATTGGTTTAGCAATGCTATTTGTCTGTTCTAAGGGCAGTGACAATAAAATTATGTAAATGGCCTAAAGGCTACAGCACTCTAAGGCTGTGTTCACATGGCTTATTCAAGCCGTAATTGCGGGCCAGATTTCGCCTGCAGTTACGGCTTGAGTAAGGGGAGGGTGCACTGCTCACTGGCCCCATAGACAATGCATTGTTTACGGCACGTACACGCCGTAAATGTGCATGTCACTTTCTCCCCCCCGTGGTGGATTTGCCGAGCTGGGAGGAGCGACAGAATCCATAGTTCTCTGAACTGTGGATTACTGTAGTTACTGGGACGGATTGAAGCCGTACTGAAGCGCAAGTACAGTGCGCAGTACAGCTCCAATCCGTCCCAGAATAAGCTGTGTGAACGAGGCCTAACGGTAAAGTTTGTCAATATAAACAAGTGCCTATGCTGGAGACCACACACCATGAAAAAAAAATGGTCAAACAGGGCAGCTTAGACCAGTAGAAGCACGGTAATCTAGAGAAACCTGTGTAAATGAAGGGATAAGATTTCTAGCACTTAAAGCAGAGTCAGAACAGTAATGCATATGGTAATCTTTTTTTCACATTCAAAAAAACATAATTTTATTCAAGAAAATGAAGTATTACAAATGGTAGCACGAAGTAAAATAACAGATGTACGGGCACCAGTAATGCAAGTATCAAAAATGTACATATCAAAACCAAGACATGTAATCAAATCAGAATAATGAACTAAACAAGTTACATTAACTTCTCATTAGGATCTAACATATTGCACAATGGTGTACTAATACCAAATCCCACAACTGGAGTACAATAAATGACTACAGTTTCAGAGACAAATAACACACTACACAGAACACGAAGACCATATTTACCTGTATGTTTAAAGCTAATCAATGTAGTGAGAACCCATTTTGTCAATGCTGTTTTTGGGGCAACACTGAGAAAATTAAGAAAATGCACATGCTTTGCTCTTATCCTAGTCTAATTAAATCTGATATGCTAGTAGTATAATGTTGTACTGTGTTAGCCATAGAAAGTAGTGGAAGAGTGAAGACATCAGGCGATACCTTTTTCAGGCTAACTGAGTATATTTGATGGTGAGCTTTCGAGAGAACTAGCTCCCTTCTTCAGACAAGATGTTATACAAGAAATTGAAAATTCAGACTTTTTATACACAAAAGACATGGACCTTCAAAGGGTCCCGTTCCAAAGTTGCCAGCGCATGAACTCGCACAGATTCACTATTAACAGCAGAACTGATCTTCCAGTGGCACAACACTTCTCCAGAGATGACCATTGTATTGAAGATCTGAAAATTATGGTTTTAATGGGACACTTTAAGACGCAGAGGGAGAGAAAGGAGTGGGAATTTAAATTAATACAAAAATTTCAGACTCTGCAAAATGGGCTAAATATTCATGCCAGCTTTATGTCAAACTATGTGTGAACTGTGATGGCCACAAATTGCACCTGATGGCTGCGTGATAAGACGCAGGTTTACTGACCCCTCCGTCATGCCTTACAAGTTTCCAGATAGTTGATGTCTTGACCTGTTGTAAATGACTTCTCTGTTTATATTGCAATTTGTTATTTTTAAGAATTCTAGGACCCTTTGAAGGTCCATGTCTTTTGTGTATAAAAAGTCTGAATTTTCAATTTCTTGTATAACATCTTGTCTGAAGAAGGGAGCTAGTTCTCTCGAAAGCTCACCATCAAATATACTGTTAGCCTGAAAAAGGTATCGCCTGATTTCTTCACTCTTCCACTAAATCTGATATGGTATGCTAAGTGCAAACTTTGCTGGAAGGGTCCTGATGAAACAGTAGATATTGGCCATAAGGGGTCATCTTTTTTAATGTGTATGTTTAATATGTGTAAAAGTAATTATAAAAGAATCAGGCACTACTTTTTAATGATGGCGTAGGTTTGATGGTAAGCTTAGGCCTCGTTCACACGGCTTATTTCGCCACGTATTTGCCGACGGATTGACGATCGTCAATCTGTCGGCAAATCAGTTTGAAATAAGTAACAGCCTATTTTCTATTTATTTCAATAGAAAATACGGCTCGTCGTTCACACGACGCATATTTCCGTGCCGGATTGACGACGCCAATCTGGACGGAAAAACAATGTGCATGTCAATTATTTACGGACGGATTCACCACCTACAATAAATGGAGATGGTGAATCCGTCGTGAAATCAGTTACAAATACGTGCCACACTTAGTGGCACTTATTTGCAACTGATTTTCAACTGATTTCGGAACATATTTACGATCGGCAATCCGTTGTAAATATGTTCTGAAATAAGCCGTGTGAACATAGCCTTAGAGTACTAGCTTCTTATACTGGCGTGTTATAACATGTCCGACAACTACAGCTAGTACTTTCAAAAGCCTATCATCAGATGTGCTTGGTCAGCCTCTAAAAGGTATCTCATTTCTGCACGCGTCTGCTTTTAGTGGCTGAAATGGTACAATATTATACTGGACAATAGAATGTCATAGGATTTCTAAGAAGTGCATAAAATTTTGCTCCTGTACTTTGCATATAAATGCAGCGTGCCCCTGCTGCTATAGTTCACAATGACAAAACATGATGCCAGTCCAGATCCCCTGGTATAGGTACTCAAGTATTACTACCTATAGTAGCATCTTATGTCAAGGACTGGAGAACCCACTTTTGCCTTCTGTGTAAGGTGCAGGTTTTTTTAATGAATTCCTTGACAATCATTGTACTTGCATAACTGTCTATAGGAAGTTGGTGGAATAACTATATTAATCTCCATTAAGTACATGCAAAAGGGGTTTAACTAGATGAGGCCAAAAGCAGTATTAGAACCCTCAACCAAGAAATTAGGGAGCCTGCGATTTGTAGGTGAAGAGGGAGGGAGGAATGACAGAGTTATGGTAATGTAGACACAAACAGCAAGGCACAAACAAACATGGATTGCATTGCTATCTTGGATCAAGATGTACACAAACAAGCTCAAATTTATTAATAAATTGTGTATGCCCATCTATGATGTCAAGGTAACCTCATCAGATTTGACTTATCTAATATTGGTGGCTTGCGGAGACCAAAGTTGCCAATACATTCTGGTAAGTTGAGCCAACTATACTGATGAGAAGCACAAAGGCCGAATGCAAGGAGTCCATGATGAAGATGGGGCCGGTCCCACCTTAAAACGTGCAATACAATATATACTACAGAGTGCACGGTTTTCATTATTGTTTGGCTGTGCTGATTTCATTTTCTTTTATATGGTACATTTGGATGTGTTTTGGTTTCTTCGTTATGTGCTCCTATTTACCTTAGTGCTTTGTATCAGGAGCTGAAACGGCCAGATGCACGAGTTGCTTTGGCCCAATAAAGAGGATTTATTAGATTT
>JAODAL010042185.1:0-35098 GCA_025379985.1 Phyllomedusa bahiana | reverse complement strand
ATAAAGCCAAGAAAAACGGAGTGGGTAAAAAAACAATAAGTGAAAAACCCCTTTTTAAGGCGAGAGGGTGGTTGGGGTGGGGTTTTATCGAAAAAACTGGCTTTGCTGTGCAATTGTTAGCCAGTGAAGAGATTGGTGAGGAAAGGCGGGATAGTTAAAAAAAGAGGTTTTAAACCAGACGCTTTGAGGATGAAATAATGGAGAGAAGCCGAAGTGCTGTCTTCCTCTTCTAAGCACACGGGCTGTGGGGCCCTTGCAGCAATTTCCTTCAGATAAAACCCCTTTTAAGAAATGACTTTGTTAGGGCAGTTTTCATAGAGTGGTTGGATTAGAAACTAGATTTTTCATGCACTTAAAGGGTTTTTCTCACTAGGCTGTTTCATGAGTCACAAGCAGTTTTACACACAGTCTGCCTCCTCAAGTTGTGTTTGGCTCTATAGCAGTGATTAGCATAATCAGCTCATATTTGAGCCATTACAATGACAAGTGTAGGAGATGTTTTTTTCATGAAACAAAAGGTACATTGGTAAACAAAAAGCAATTTTTTTTTCTGTAAATAAGAAGCTAATCTTTTAGAGAAATTATTTTCTTTAGAGCTCATCCGTCCATGGGGGATTCACCCCCTGATCTAACCTCGCTCTAATAAAAAACAGAGTTTGGCAGGCAGAGGGAACCAAAAACTTTATGCATTAGAACATATAAAATGTGTTCATCCCAAAGCAAAAAAAAATTATTGAAAATGTATTTGAAAATGTCTTCATTTAACTGTCCTTTCATGTTAAAGGCTGATTATTATATTATTATTATAATTATTTTAGTCCAATTTCGGCTAATATCTATCACACCGCTGCCAGATGCTTATGGTTTGCAGTTGCTGTGCGACTTCCGCATGCTGGCTTTGCTGCTACACCCTTGAGCTTTCTGCCTTAGTCCTTTTTCTCTGAAAATCTGCTTGGTTTTGGGGGGCCTTTTACGACCATGAACAACTGGATCTTTAAAAGGGTTTTTATTACAAAGGATAAAGGGGGCAGGGGAAAAGGGGGGAGGGAAAGGGTGAGGGGGAAAAAAGAGGCTCCTAACCTTTGCGGATCTTTTTCACCAGAACACCACACACTGACCCATCCATCGCCATCCCGGAACCCTCAAGAACCCCTTATCCCAATCAGCAAGTTTTTTATACAGTGTACTTCTCAGTAGGGGTTGCTCTTTTCCCAAAGGGCACACCTTGCTAGACAGGTCCCCATTTCCTGGGGGACCACAGACCTGGTTAAATCATCGTTCACATTCTCTAAAAGGCGGGGGTTTAGCCATCCAATTGCTGACTTTCCGCCAGGAGAAATGGGAGTGTCCCCTTAAAAAGATGGCAGACCCCTTGTTTACCCTCAACAGGGTTTACAACATGTGAGGGGGAATGCAGTACCGGTCACTCAATTCATTTACCCAGCTTGTCCTGCTTTTTGATTGGTACAACTTTAATGCCCTTTGGCGGGACATGGATGTATAAATTCGATTTAAAAATCCGACATGCTCTATAGAGGGGCATCCCACATTTTGCTTCTTTTTTCCCCATTTTCACCGGGGTTGGGGTTTTCCTCGCCAACCCCCTTCCACTATGTGGTTTTAAAGGCTGCTCCTCCCCACACTCCCTGCCTGACCCTTTTTAGGCCTTTCACAGGTTTATTAAACCAAGGAAATTGCGCTGAAATTAGGGCTTGAATAAAAGGGGGGGCGGGGGGGCGCGCCCCCGGCCCTATAGCTTGCATTAAAACACGGTATTGGCCTGGAAAAATTTGAGGTGACTTTCTCCCCCCCCCCCGGCGGATTCGCGGCGGGAGGAGGAGGGAAATCCACTTTTCAAAAGAAGCAGGGGATTACCGTTTTTTTTAGCGAGATTGGGCCGACTGCAGCGCAAACCGGGGCCATACGGCTCCCTCCGCGGCGAAATAAGCCGTGGAACGCCCCCTTTGTCTTTGGTTTTTGTTGGGTTTTTTGCTGTATTTTGGAATCCCTTTATTTGTTTGTTGGTCTACTCCATGTGTCCTTTTTGAGCTTTGTTGAGAGAAAGGGGGAAAATCTCTCCCTTTTGGAGAGCACTTTTCTTCCAAAGATTCAGTGAATCAAAGTAAAAAGAGGTTTGTTACAACCTTAGGGGCGCAGTGAGCTTCCAGTTTCCTTTTTCCATAATCCTTGTGAAAATGAGTTTTTGGGTCTGTGATTTTTCTTTGCCAGGTTTTTAAATGTCTGTTTTTCTTTCCATGTACCTGCGTTTCGGGATGTTCCCCTTTCATTTTCTGCTTTAGTTCAAAAACCGGGGGCGAACTAGAAAGCCAGGCCCCCAAAACAAACTTTTGGAAGGGGCCCCCCCCTCCCCCTCCTCGCCCACCTCCCGCCCAAACAAAAATTCCCGGACTTTGTTGTTAAAAAAATTAAAGAAATAAAAGGGCAAAATACCTCACCCATGTGGACTGGGGGGTCGGGGCCCACAAGGAAGTTAAATTTTTGGGGGGCCCCACCCAACTGAAACATAAAAAATTTTCCCCGGCCTCCTGTACATAAATGCGCCCTTTTTTACCACAAAACAGTGTGCAAAATGAACTGTATTGTATGGAAAAAATACAACTAAGTACATATCTTTTTAAATCCCCCCCAACACATATTCAGCCAAACATATAAATAAAACACAGGTTTAATACTCCATCCATATCCCCCTCCACCCACAAAAAAATTTCCCCCTCAAACAATCAGGGCCACATGTACGCTCCCACTATACTTGCCCCGGGATTACCCCTACAACACCCCCAAATTTTGAGCCACATAGGGGTTTAAAAAACCCCAGCTCAGGTAAAACCAAACAACACCACCATATAGAGACCACATAGAGGTCGGGACCCAGTCAGTAAAAACCAAAAACCACCACCAAATAGAGACCACATGGGAGGTCAAAACCCCCGTTTCGGGTTAAAACCCTACAACACCCCATAAGAACCACTTAGAGTCAAACACCAGCTCAGGTAAACCAAACCACCCCGCCAAAAGAGACCACAAAGAGGCCCAGATACCCTCAGGTAAAACCCTACAACACCGCCATATAGAACCACATAAGGTCAGACACCACCGGGTAAACCTACAACACCCCCAAATAAGAGACCATAAAAATGTCAGACACGAGCTCGGGTAAACCAACAACATTTCCATATAGAGACCACATAGAGGTCAGACACCAGTTTCCCGGGAATAACCTACAATACCCCCAAAAAATAGAGACCACATAGAGGTCAAAAACCAAACCCCAAAGTAAAAACCAAACAACACCGCCATAAAAAAACCACAAAAGGGTTCAGACCCCCACTCAGATATAACCTACAAAAACCGCCATATAGAGACCACAAGGGGCCAACACCAGCTCGGGTTAACCTACAACACCCCCCCAAAAATAGAGACCACACGAGGTCAGATATTTGGCTCGGGTAAAACCCTTTACAACCCCCGCCATATAAAACCCAAACATAAGGCCCAAAACACCCAGCTCAATATAACCTACAACACCGCCCAAAAGGAGAAAAAATAGGGGTAAAGAAAAACCACCCTCAGGTGAACCCAAAACCAAAAAACCACCCTATAGAGACCCCCTGGGGTAAAGACACCAGCTCGGTATAACCTACAACACCCCCAATATAGAGACTACATAGTACAGACACCAGCTCGGGTCACATCATATTAAAAATAAAAAAAATAACCCCTGAAATCGGGACCCCCACCGAAGACGTCTTGACTGAGGAGTCGTTCCCTTCTCTTATGAGTCGTTCATAGTCCCCCTTTTTTTTTCGCAATCCGTTTTCCCCACCGGGCCCTGATGAAATTTCCCGCCACAACTCATTCCTGCAGAAATAAAACCCCAAATATTTCCCCCTTTGAATCCTCAATTTTCCAGCATCTCTTTTCCTATTTCCCCCCTCGTAAAAAACTACCCAGGGGGGGAAGCGGGGACAAGCCTAGTAAACCAAAAAGGGGTTTGGGGGGTTTTTGGGGAGGCCCCGGTAACTAGATAGGCGCTAATTTTTGGGAGGTAGAAATCCCCGCGGGGGGGGGGTAAGTTTGGGAGGGCCCCCCCAGGCAGGCTGGTGGGGACCTACCACAGGTTTGGGAAAGGGAAATAGCAAACCCGGTAGATAAGCAAGGGCCCCCGTTAGGCAAGGGTTTATAAAGGGCCCCGTTAGGTTTTTGGGCCCCAGTTATTTGGCGTAGGTAGGTGTTTTGGGGAGTCCCAATTAATTTTGGCTGTATTTGGTGGGTTTCCCCCGTTAGGGAAGCTGTAGGTAGTTAGGGTCCCATTTGTATAGGCTGCCAAACAGTTTGGGACCCCCCCTTTTGGGATTTTACAGCACTTAGGGGCCCCTTTGGGTATAAAAAAGGCAGTTTTATAGTTTTCATATTTGTTTAAAGGGCCCAAAAAAACGAGACTCCAAACCAGTTCCCCCTGTTTGCTAAGGTGTTAATTTCCGAAGGGAAACAAAAAACCCCAAAGAGTAGAAGCCAATTGTCCCATTTTAAAGGGAAAAAAAAAAACCTTTTCGACTCCAACTTCAATCGGGAAAAACCCTGGAACAATGACCCCCTCTCCAGAATCCTAGACACTATAACTTGTTTTTTAAAATTATCTCCAAAAATGAAACCCAAAAACCCTTTTTAACTCTTTTATTGAATTCCCAGGAAATTTTCCTTTTGGCGAGATTTCCCACAGCCCTCACGTTTCTTACAGTAAAAAATTTCCCTTTTCTATTTTTTATGTGGGAAATTTTCACCCTCAAGACATAGAAAATCCCCCCTTTTTTTCTAAAATACAGTCCTGGTAAAAATAAATCATGGGAGAGATCTCTATTTTTGACCTTTGATGTTTTTAAAAACATTTTTATTATGCCCCCCCCAAAGCCGTTTTTTCTCTAAACAAAAAAACCCCCTAATCTTGCTAATCTTTGGTACAATCCACCCCAGCCCTTTTTTAATTTTTTTTGTTGCCCCCCTTTTGTACCTGTTCAAGCTCTACAAGGTTTTTCCCTTTGGGCACTGGTCCCCCAAAACTGTACAAAAAATTTTCCCCTTTTGGGGCCCTAACCAGTGACTTGTATAATGGGAAATTTAATTTTCCATCATTTTCCTCTTCCCCTTCTAATGCACCCCATGATCCTATTTCCCTTTGGCACCCTGCTGCCCTGACACTGGCTCCCTACAATTAATTTATTTGTCCACCAGGTTTCCCCAACCCTTTCCCCATGCATTTTAAAACCCACCCTTTTTTCCATTTAACAGAAATCTTTAAAAGGTTTTTTCCCCCCCATTGTATAACCTTCCCATTTATCTGTGTTAAACCTCATCCCCCCTTTTCCCCTGCCAGCCCCCAACTTACCCAGACCCCTTTTTGGGTAATAACACATTTATCCTCTATTGTTTGATTACTTTTCCCAGAGCAAAAGTATCTTCTATCGATATTCTACTGTGGAAAATCCATGTGAAAATTTTTTTTAAAAGAAAAATGTTGAAGGGGAAAAGGGCCCAATACTGACCCTTGGGAACCCCACTAGTAACAGCGATCCGTCTGAGTATGCCCCGTTAATTACTACCCTTTTTTTCTATCAGTGACCCCTTTTGCTTACCCACTTCCCACACTTTTTTCCCCCAGTCCAAACCCATTCCCTTTTTTACTTACCACCCTTTTTTATGGGGTTAGGGGTCTCCTTTAGGTAGTAAACGGGCATTTTGGGGTCTCCTTTAGAAGTATACGGGCCGGGTTGGGGGGTCCCCTTTTGGGGTTACTAAACAGCCATTGGGGGCCCTCCTTTAGGTACTAAACAGTTGGGGGCCCTCCTTTAGGCAGTATACAGACAGTTAGGGGTCCCCCTTTTAAAGGGTGGGTATACGGGTTATTAGGGGCCTCCTTTGGGTATATACAGGTAGTTAGGGGCCCCCTTTGGGCTACTTGTAGGAGTCGGGACCCCCCCCTTAGTTTTTTGGTAGCCGGGGCCCCCCCTTTAGAAAGTCAGGGCCCCCTATAGATACCCAGGGCCCCCTGAGGTACCGGGCCCCCTTTTTGGGTAAAAGGGGGCCCCCCCGGGTAGGTAGCCGGGGCCCCCCCCCTGTAGGTAGCCGGGGCCCCCCTGGGGTAGTTAGGGCCCCCCTATAGGTACCCGGGGGCCCCCCAAAAAGGTCCCCGGGGCCCCCCCTTTAGGCCAATGTCCCCCCTAATAGCCAGTGTCCCCCAATTAGCCAGTGCCCCCCCCTATTAGCCATTGGCCCCCCAATAGATATGCCCCCCCCTAGTAACCAGGGGCCCCCCTATTAACCAGTGGCCCCCCCCTAATAGCCATTGCCCCCCCTAGTGTCGGGGCCCCCCCTAAAAGCCAGTGGCCCCCTATTTGCCAGTGTAATCCCCCTAATAACCCATGTCCCCCCTAGTAGTCGTGTCCCCCCAAGTAGCCCTTTGGTTCCCCCCTTTTTTTACCCAGTGTCCCCCCTAAAAAAAAGCCATTGTCCCCCTAGAAAGCCAGTGCCCCCCGTACTAGTGGCCCCCCGTACTAGTGCCCCCCCCCCAAGTAGCTAGGGTCCCCCCCTGGGGGGGGGGGGGGGGGCTAGTTGTTCCCCCCAGTAGCCATGCCCCCCCAAGTACCCCAGTGTCCCCCCTATTGCCAGGGGGCCCCCCCCCTATTACCAGGGGCCCCCCCTTTTGTTCCATTTGGCCCCCCTTTGTATCGGGGCCCCCCTAATACCCAATGCCCCCCCCTAATACCCCAGGGGCCCCCCCTTTGTATTCAGTGGCCCCCCCCCTTTTTGGGTCAGTGGCCCCCCTAGTAGCAAATTGTCCCCCCTTTTTTAGTCATGGCCCCCCTTTGAAAGTCAGGGGGGGCCCCCCCCCTTGAGTCTTTGGGGCCCCCCCTATAGCCACCCCCCCCCCTTTTGTTTTTCCAGGCCCCCCCTTTTGTAGTCAGGGGGCCCCCCTTTGTAGTCAGGCCCCCTTTGTAGTCATTTGGCCCCCTTTGTGGGCCAGTGGCCCCCCTTTGTAGCCAGGGCCCCCCCCTTTGTTGCCAGGGGCCCCCCCTAAAAGCCAGGGGCCCCCCTTTTTGTAGCCAGGGGCCCACCCTTTTTTTAAGCCAGGGGCCCAAACCCCTTTCAAAGCCATGGCCCCCCTTTGTAGTCAGTGGCCCCCCTTTTGGGTAGTCGGGGGCCCCCCTTTTGTAGTCGGGGCCCCTTTTAGGTATTTTTAAAAAAACCCCAAAAAAACAGCCATTTCCCTGGCCCCGGCTCCCGCTCCTGGGCAGGTCCTGGCCGCCCAAAAGTTTTCCGCCGCCCCGTACCCCCCTTTCCCTCCCATAGGGCCGGGCGTTGATGTGACTCCCCGCCCGCCTACGTCAGCAGGGGGGGCCCGGCCCCGGGCCCAAGGCTTAAGGCCTTCCCTTTTCCGGGCCTCCCCGGGGAGATCACGGAGCGCAGGGGCTAGGGGCGCTGTACTCCGTTTGACCACCGCGCAGCCCCGGGGAGTGGGGGACATTAGTCCCCGGCTAGGGGGCTCTGTCTCGGGGAAACCCCAGGACGCAGTCCCCGGCCCGTCCAGGGGCCCGGGAAAGCGGGGAAACGGGCCCCGGGGGAGCGAGGGCCCAACTGCCCCCGGGGGCCCCCCCGGGGCTCGGGGGGCCCCCCCGGGGGGGTTTCCGCCGGGCCCCCCCGGGGCCCATTTCCGATCCGACCTCACCATCCCAAAACACCATCATACTGCTCCCAAAAACAAATCCACTAAAAAAAAGGGCCCAAACCAATTCCCAAAATAGAAACTACTACATAAAAAACGTTTTTAAATACCGGCAAAAACATACCACAAAGTGACGAATAATACCCCTAAAAACCTATTACGGGAACATAAACAAAGACCAATGGGTACCTCATATAGTGCCCAAAATAGTGGTAGACGGGGCCCCCCCAAACAGAAATTTTGGGGTCCCATACAGCGGGAGCGTCTGGCCCCCCCCTTCCCCACCCGGGACTAACCCCCTGCTCCTCCCTTTTCCTCCCCATCCCGGCCGTCACAAAAAGGACCCCCCCCAAACCCCCCCCACAACCATCGCCACCCCAGAAAAAAAAAAAAAAGTTTTTTGGGTTAAAAGAAAAAAAAAAAATGAAATTTGGGGCCATTGTTTTTTTTTTTTTTATTTCTTGCGGTTTTGAACAAGGCCACAAATCCCTCCACATGTCCCTTTTAAAAATTTATTTGGCAAAGCCAGTATCCCCAGAACCAAAAATTCCCAAACCCAACAATAAAAAAATTTTCAAAATAAAAAAACCCGGCCACCAAACGCAAACCATATACAACTAGTCTCACCATAATGTTTTTTGACTAAACCAGTAACCAAAGAAAAATATCAAAAAACAACAACAAAAATAAAAGCACCTAAAAATATTGGTACATCATCCCCAAACATTTCTCCACCAAACAAAACTGAAAAATTTCCCCCAAAACCCTGTTATTTGGTTTTTTTTTTTAAAAACCATCACCCCAAAAACCCAATTTTCCCCCCAATACAATGACCCAAAAGTGGTAGATACCATTTTACACGGGGTGGCTTTCCCAATAGTTTACTTGCATTTAGGGCCTCACAGGGGCCGCCCTTGTTTTGTGGGGGTTGTTCTTTTTTCCCCTTTTTTCTTTCTTTTTATTCTTTCCAGACCTCCATGATGACTTCCCGCCAACCCACTCTCCCCCTTTAAAAAAATTTACCACAAAAAACCCCGAACCCCTCACTTTTTTTTTTTTTTTTTTCCCCCAATTGAGTCCCCCCTTTCCCCCCCTTTGTACAAACTCCCCATTTATAAGGGCCCCAAAACGGTAAAATTTCCCCCTGGAAATTTTTGGGGCCCCCCCCATAAAATAGGGTAGGACAACGGGTTCCCCGGGGGGGGTAGCTAGGCACCCCGGGGGGAAATACTGGGTAGCTTGGGGAGACGTAGTAGTTTGGGGGCCCCCGGCGGTAGCTTGGTTTTCCCCATGTAGGTACAAGGGGGGCCCCCCTCTGTATCTTAGACCCCCTGTAGGTAAAATAGGGCCCTCTTAGATTGGGGGCCCCCCTTTAGGCAGAATACCCCCTCCCCCTGAAATTTTTTTTTAAGGGCCCCCCTTTGTAGGCAGAAAGTCCCCCCCCCCTGAATTGGGGCCCCTTTGTCAGAATAGCCCCCTCCCCCGCAGATTTAGGGCCCTTGTAGGCAAAAATATCCCCCCCCTCCTTAGATTAGGGCCCCCTTGTAGGCAAAAATCCCCCCCCCCCCGGTAGATTGGGGCCCCCCCTTGTGGGGGGGCAAATTTTGCCCCTCCCCCGGGTAGATTGGGGCCCCCCCTTGAGGCAAAAATAGTCCCCCCCCTGTAGATTAGGCCCCCCTTTGTACGTAGAAAGTCTCTCCCCCTTTTAATTGGGGGCCCCCTTGTAGGCAGAATAGCCCCTCCCCCTGTAGATGGGGGCCCCTTGAAGGCAAAAAATTTCCCTTTCCCTCTGTAATTGGGGCCCCCTTGAAAGGCAGGATAGCCCCCTTTCCCCCTTAGATTGGGGCCCCCTGGTAGGCAGAATAGTCCCCCCCCCTGAAAGTTTGGGGCCCCCCCTGTAGGCAGAAAATTCCCCCCCCTGAAATTTTAGGGCCCCCTTGTGGGCCCAGAATAGCCCCCCCCCCCTGTAATTGGGGCCCCCTTGAAAGGCAAAAATTGCCCCCCCCCTTTTTGTTTAAAGGGCCCCCCCTGTAGGCAAATAGCCCCCCCCCTTTAAAGGCAAAAAATTTTTCCCCCCCCGTCTTTTAGGGCCCCCTGTAAAAAATAGCCCCCCCCCCAGTCTTTGGGTTAGGCCCCTGTAGGCTAGTCCCCCCCCCGGGCTTTAAAGGCCCCCTGTGGGCAAAAATTTTTCCCCCCAGTCATTAGAGCCCCGTGTAGGCATATTTTTTCCCCCCCTATTAAATTAGGGCCCCGTAGGCATATTTCCCCCACATTATTAGGGCCCCCTGTAGGCAAAAATTTCCCCCCATTTATTGGGGCCCCCTGAAAGGCATATTTCCCCCCATTTTTTTGGGCCCCCAGTTTGCATTTTTTCCCCCCCCCTCCCCCGGGTCTTTAGGGCCTCCTGTGGCATAGTTCCCCCCCCCCCCAGTCATTGGGGGCCCCTTACTCATATCCCCCCCTTTTTTTGGGCCCCCGGGAGGCATAGTTTTCCCCCCCCCCGTTTTTTAAAAGGGCCCCCGTGGGCCATTTTTCCCCTCCCCAGTTATAGGGGTTTCCCTGAGGCAAAGCCCCCCCCCCTCCCCCATTTTATTGGGGCCCCCCCCTGTAGGCATATTTTCCCACCCCAGTTTTTAAAGGGCCCCCCTTGGGCTTTGTTCCTCCCCCATTTTATTGGGGCCCTCCTGTGGGCATGTTTCCCCTCCCCCCCCAGCATTGGGGGCCCCCCGTGGCAAATTTACTTACCGGGCCCCGGGGCCCCCCCGGGCGCTCCGTCTCCCCCCGGGCCCCAAGCCGCGGGCTTTGGGTTTGGGGGGCCGAGGACGGGAAAACTGGGCAGGGGGCGCGTTTACGTCACTTCCGCTGGCCCCCTGCAACCCATGTATGGCAGGGGCGGGGGAGCGCACACCCTCTCCCTTTGCCCCGCGGTTAAATTTTAAAATTGTAATGCACTTCGCACAGACTTCCCATACAATTAAGTTTGCCTCTGTAAAGAAAGGGGGGAGGACCCTCCGGGCGGGGGGCCCCCCCCGGGTTTCCCGGCAGACGGCCTGCCCCGATAAAAGGAAATACCGGTTGAACTGTCCTATTGGGGGTTCCCCTGCGCCGGGCCCCTCGGGCTCCCTGCCCCCCGCAGTGAACGGGTTCCCCGGCGGGCCCAAGAGGGGCCCTTTAAGGGGGGAGGCCCGCGGAAAGCAGCGCACCGGGGCCCCCCTTAAGACCTTTGGGGCCCCCCCGGGGAAAATCGCTACATCTGCCCCCCCCGGTATTACGCCCTGTTCATAACCATGTCTTAGCTTGTGCCCTCTGCTTTATTTCCTGTCATGTTCTTGGTTTTGTTTTCCTGCTTATTTCTGTTTTGCCCCCCTTGGTGCTGTCGGGCCCCTTTTCCTTTGCCTTTTTTTGGGCCCTTTTGGGTCTGTTTTTTTTCTGTCCCTTTTCTGTTAAATTTTTCTGTCCCTGCCCCGTCTCAAAACTTTAGTCTCCTGAAACCCTTGCCCTTTTTTCGTTGGTCCCCGAGCATTGGCACTTCTGCCCTTTGCCCTGATAAACCCGCCCACGGGCGGGGGATTTCTCAGGGCCCGCACCGGGCGGCCAAAAAGGATAAGTAAAACCTTCCCAAACCCAAGGCTCGTAAAGAACCCAATGGCTCCCTTATTTTATCCCCACCTGGGAGAAGGCCCCGGCATTTGGTTTTTAGTGGTTCCACAACAAGCTTTACCCACTCATTCGTTACAATATCCCAACTCATAATTTTCCCTTTTTTGTATGTTTATATAATACTGTATGTTAAATATAAAAATTGTTTAGGAATATTGGTAAAAAGAAGAATATTATAGTAATGATGCCCAAAAACAATGCTTACAACATATAAATTCATACCTATACCACAATAAAGAGATAATACATGATAATTAATAAAAGTAAATGAAAAATAGTGAAAGGGTTTTACCACAAGGTATTATCCCCTGCACAGGTTGCTCACAGCTAGGGATTTTATCCTAGAAAAAACCCCTTAAATAAGAAATTTTACCCAAAATAGAAAATTTTGGACAGACAAACAAATCAAAATTTATTGGGATACCCTAAAATGCATTCAAAAAAGTTTTCAACCCTTTCATTTTTTTCTCAATTGTTGGGGCCCCTTTTTTGGTAAAATAAAAAAATAAAAAAATCAAGTTTTCCCTTTTAATCATTTTTTTGCCCCAATAACCTTTTAAATGCCATTAAAAAAGTAAAAAACAAAAATGTTCCCAAATTGCCCTGAAAATTTTGTTGAAAAGGAAAGCTAAAGTATTGCATTTATCTAAGTATTAAAGGGAACCTGTCACATAGGCGCTAACCTTAGATGGGCGGAGTATGAAAAAACTGACTCTTTTCTGGCTGAAAACTGCAGATTTGAGCATTAAATACTCTAAAACTACAGCATCTTACAGAATAAGGGACACAGCACTGGGAACAGCAGGTCTGACACTAACTTGTGCTGTCCTCAGCAAGGAGGGCATAAACTATGTGACAGGTTCTCTTTAAATCCCTTTACTCAGTAGTTCGTAAAAGCACCTTCAGCACAATTACAGCCGCAAATTCTCTTGGATATGATGCTCCAACTTTTGCAGACCTGGATATGGGGAATTTATGCCATTCTTCTCTTAAGGTATCTCTAGAATTGGGTTAAGGCAGGAGTCTGGTTGGGTCACTTGAGGACATCTACAGAGATGTCCTTGAGTCATTTCTGTATTAAGTCCATAGCACTCTGGATAAGATTTTCAGTAAGAATATCTCTGTACTCTGCTCCAACAGTGTTTAGAATTAAAGTAAAAAATTTCAATTCTGTTTTTATCAGACTACAGGATCTTGTTTTTTCATAGTCTAAGAGTCCTGGAAGTTTCTTCCATCTGCACATAGGATCTTTGGAGCTCAGTCAGAGTAGCCATAGGTTTCTTGCTGACAAATGGTTCTACCACAGGAGGCCTCTAATCAAGGTGTAGAAACATCTCAAAGATGATCTATGCCAGGATTGTCAAACTCAAATATACAGTGGGCCAAAATCAAAAACTTGGACCAAGTCACAGACCAACTCTTCAGAAAGCTTTATGTGAGAGAGTTTGTGAAAATGTCCCAGCTGTTTTTTATGGATGATCAATATTAAGCTATTATCACCTATATTTGCTTCCTAATCCCCAACTAATCAATAGTCTTTTGGCCAGCATCTACCACTGAGCCACACTATGCAGCTGTATGTGCTTTATGTGGGAGACAAAAGATAACCTACTGCTTATGCCCTTCTGTGTTGCTGCAGGATGACTGAATCTCCTCTTTTCTCTTTTCTCCCCTCGCTGCCTTATGTCCTGGAATGCTCAAACAGTCTAATACCCACTTTCTTTGTTCTGACCGCAGTCAGTTTACTCACATTGTCTTGTGGTCTTCACAGTTCTTCTTTTCTGCTGCACAGTGCGGCATCTCTGTTCGGAGTACCCTGCTGCCTGCAGAGATGTTGGGGCTGAGAATGAGCTAGATGGGTTACAGGGGTTTCTTGCTATAAAGATCATTCTCTATTGATGGGACCAGTAAAAATAAGCACTTTTTGCATGTTTGCATTTCCTAAATCAGTTAATATAGCAGATATGAGCTAATCTGTGTGTTCTACACCTAAAACTGCAGCCTGTGGTCGGGCCACACCCACTTTTCTGTGATATGCTGACTGATATATCAGTCAGCCTGTTGGAACAAACCCCCTATGCTGTGATTGGCTGCCTGCACTCTGTGCTTACTCCCCTCTAAGCTGTGCAAAATGAAAGGGAAACTAGGTGCCTCAGCTTGTTGTGATGGTTGTGTCTGTATAATAAAGCCTGTCTGAACTCCTCTATGCTCATCTCCCAGTTCTATGTGAAGGATCTGGGCAATTATTGAGTCTCTAGCTACTAGATTTACTCTCCCCTCATATAACACAGCTTATATACTGCCCCCCCCATATAACACAGTTGTATACAGTCTGCTCTACCTCCTGCCTGATAACAGAGGGGAGGGTAGAGTGCATTTCTTACATTTGTATCATTAGCTCATGCTGTATGTATAACTGCTTACAGCACTGCAGGTGATCTGGTTACAAGGAGCTTGTGCAGCCTGGGAGGGAGCTGACAGCTCTGCAGGCATGAGAACCATTGCAGGAAGTCTGCAGAGCTGTGACATCCTCTCCCTTCCCCTGCTCACACACAATGATGATGTCACCACTCTTCAGTGAGGGAAGACATGCCTACTGAGAGGAGAGACTTGCCCCTGGATTTGAAGCTGTAAGACAGAGAAACAGCTCAAGTCTGCAAAAGCTTGTGATGAGAAAACCCCTTCAAGTGTTGGCGCTCTGGATCCTTATTTCTCCCTGTTAGCTCCTCTTATTTTATTAGTTGTCCAGCTTTGCCTTATCAGTTGTCCCGCTGTCTGAGTTTTTCTCCTGCCATGTGGTCCCTTCTCTGCTCTATGTAGGGGGGGGGGGGCAGGGGGGGCTGAGTGAGAGGAGTGTACTGACAGCTCCTGGCTTCCTCCTCTTCTTCTCTGTACACCGCCTGGCCGTTACCCGCGGGCCAAATATTATTACACTGTGGGCCAGAGTTTGAGACCCTTGATCTAGAGTAATTTTTGAGGAAACATAATATATGTGATAAAGTACGGTCAGTGGTATAAGAATGGCTGAATATATGACTATAGGAGCACCAGAGTTCACTTACGTTTTTTTTTTGTCTTTTTTCCTTTTCCTTCTTCTTCTTCCCTTGTTCCCCTCCTGTCCCCTCTGCCCCCTCTTTGTCCCTCACTTTCCCATTGTTTTTCAATGATGATAGGTATTAATCACTGAGCCACAGATTACTATTTAACAATTGGACTATTTTATTATCATGAAGAGTCTGTTGCACAATATGAATATATATACCTACGTTGCTATGACAGGACGCAGCTCGGGAATAAATTACCATCTATTTATGTATACATTATTATTTCTACCGACTATGTAAATTTTATGCTGGCCTATGCAAGTACAATAGAGCATGACTGTACTAGCATTCTTGCACATTTCTATTGTAACATAATGATTCAGGTAACTAGCTGAGACCTGAAAGAAAGAATATTTAGGGGGGAAAGTGGGAGGTTAAATTGAAGAGACAAAGTTAGCAGTGTGCTGTAAAATGTAATACCTATTCTGCTTAGTTCATTCTAGGTGAGCCGCGTAGACGTAGTAATGTGAGAGAAGTTGGACAGAAGTCCGTCACAGTTAGGGCAGAAATTTTCACTTGTACAGTATGCGGGCGCGGGCGGTATGGTAAGATAGGGTGGAAGCCCGCAATGGAAATGGTGAATTTGCTTGAGGAATGTTGTTTATAAGAACGCAGCAGCAGCAGTAAATAGTATCAGTATGCATGCAGGAGAGAAAAAGGGGGAATGGGTATTGTTGAATCTCTGGTGGCCAATTGGTGAGCACCTGAATAGGGTGTGTACCTAACATGATATAAAAGGAAATGAGTTAGACCACATGGGACTGGGCCTCTGTCCCCTGATGAAGCCATTTAGTTGGTGAAACATGTTGGGGAGGTCAGGCATGACATTTTAATTTGTGATTTCCTACCTCTTTCTACTGTGTTACCCGCTGCAGAGGGTTTCACAAGGAAACCTTATATGTTACATGCTCATCAGATTAGGGATAACTGCACAAGTAAGAGGTTTTGGATTCCTTTTTGGAGTTAGCAAATCACTGTATATATAAGGTTCCTCTGTTAATAGGTGGGGTTCCACCAGACTTGATAATAGAAAAGGAGTTATTCCTTCACAATTACAAATTGAGAGGTTAGAAATCAGGTTTTTAAAATAGTGTGTATCAAGGTTAATTGTTATACATAATAAAAGTTAAGTTTTAGTGCTTTATAGATTGAGAACTGATAGAGTTTAAGTTTGTCTATGGCAAAATAGTAAATATAGGGTCAGCATGTTGGCTCAGGGGCAGCGCTGTGAGTGAGTTCAAATACCACCAAGAACAACATCTTCATGGAGTTTGTATGCTTTGACCATGTTTGCCTGAATTTCCCCCTAGTTGTTAAGTTTCCTCTTATACTCCAAAAAGCATACCATTAGTTAATCTAGAATATAGTTTGAGCACCTGAATCAGGTCAGGGACTGATGTGACCAATGTATAGTGCTGTCTTTTCTGCATATACAAAATGCTGGTTTTTAGAGCACAGTTCGATCAAATTGTGTATGTCCACCTACCACATCAAGGTAAACTCATAATGTGGGTCCCTATAACTAGACTTGCCTTTTCTCTGGGTCATGACCTCCATTCAGTAAGGGCAACAGTTTAAATTCACCCTGATTATAAAGACCTCAGGTTGATAGATGAAGTGCACAGCCAATATGGAGTCAGACACTTATCCAAATGCACAATACAAAAAGCTAAATTTGATCAAACTGTGCGCTAAAAACCTCCATTTTGTATATGTGGAAAAGATAGCAGTGTTACAGTTCAAATGTTCCATGAATTTAATATGTGTATGGATTTTAGTGCTAGCTGGGTGCTGCTGTATTTTTTGTTTTTAAGAATTTGCTTTTTGTATTTCAGCTGCATCAGTGTCTATGTCAATGTAAATGGATGTACTGCCTAATTTTAGACTTTTTTATAGCTCTTTACGCTATGTTCACACGGCTTAATTGCGGGGCGTAATTAACCCCTACAATAACGCCCTGTGGACGGGGGGCGGGGCGGGAGTGGGGGGCTGGCACCTCGCCGGCCCATAGACTATCATTACTAGCGGCGCGTATACGCCGCTACTAATGTCACTTATCTCCCCCTGCAGCGTATTCGCCAAGCGGGGTGAGGAGACGTAATCCATAGTAGGAGACTTAATATAGAAACTTTTTTCCCCAAATATAATTAAGAATATTAATGCAATAGTAATAAAGCTCTAGCCCTTTTAAAAAAGGGAAAGTGAAGTTGGGCTCTCCACAGGGAGCAGTGATGGATCTTTGTTTTGACAGCTTTGTGAGATTTCTGCTTCTTAACTGGAAGAGTCCACTGTGAGGGGGGAGACTGCGAGTTTTCAGCTGGTAAACTCAGGGGAGATTTGTGCTACTATCTTACTTCATGCTCAGTGCTATTTTACTGTTAGCAATATAAGATGTTTTCTGTGTATTAGAAAGCAGAAGGAGGCTAGAAGAAACAAGCAACCCCTCTCAGCACTTTCTGCTCACTGTGGTGTGGTTGCTAATGGTTATGTGTGTAATGTATTGCAATAAGATTAACCCTTTATAAGTATCTATAGTATGTCTTCCTGTAGTAGATTAGCCCTTTATAATCAACTGCATTCTCCTCTGTTAGCTTTGCTGTAGGATACTCATGGAAATTTTTTTACATGGTTGAAAAGTTAAGAATTCAGACAGAAGATGCACAAAAATATTTGATGATTTGCTGTCCATTGGGATGCACTAGTAAATGAATTCACCTGGTTTGTGATTTATGTTTAGCAAATTTATAAGAAAAATAGGTTAATCAATTCTCCCATTGTACGCTATAGACCAGTGACTTGTGCGAAGCAAGTGAATTGATTCACTTGTTCAAAATATGGCTAAATCTGAGCAGCCAGCTCCGTTTTTCTCAGATGCTGCATAGAATCAGTTTCTCTTCTTTCCACTGGTATTTTCCAACAAAGCAGACATTTGGTCCTCTTTCTGTCAAAATAAAAGTAAAACCTTTGTCTTGATAGTACTGAGGAAAATCACCTGATTTGTCAAATATATGTATTTGAGAAAAATCTAATACATTCTACTGTTACTATTTATTTTCTTCTCAAAACCAAAAGGACTTCTTAAAAGCATTATGTATTTCCAAATTTCATCTAACATTCAATGCTATCTCTGGGTAAATGGATAAATAGTGGCTAGCCTGTACATAGCAAATTTTACAAGAAGTAATAACAATAGAAAGAACAAAGTGATGACCAGGTGCAGTGTTCAAATATCTTCTAACATTTGATGTTAATGCTTGGTAAATTAGAATATAGAGTTGCCTGGTCATAGCTAAGGTTACGAGCTGTTAAGCCTCTTTTCACACTGTGTCTTACAGTGTCTATCAGAACTTCATGTTGGGGTCAGGGTTGCACTGGTCCTTCAGAGTGCCAAAGTATCCTTCTGTGGGCCCAGACTGTGAAAGTATAATGTACAGATATAACAAATCTAAACTTGAGAGACAAAGAATGTTATCTTAAATTTTTCAATGCTTTTTTTTAGGACATTGATATTACTTTCAAGTTAAACTGCTACATTGGTGCATCTTATATTTTTGGGTCCCAAAGGTCTAACAGAAGACTTTTCAACCAATTATCAGACATCCTTTTAAACCCTACAGTTTCTCACAAAAATGAGTACACCCCTCACATTTTTTTTTAAATATTGTATTATATCTTTTCATGGGACAACACTGAAGATATGACACTTCAATAAAATGTTAAGTAGTCAGTTTGTATAATACAGCTTTTATAACAGTATAAATTTGGTGTGCCTTCAAGATAACTCAACACACAGTCATCAATGTCTAAACCGTTGGCAACAAAAGTGAGTACACTCCTAAGTGAAAATGGACAAATTTTGTCCAATTTTCCATTTTCCCTCCATGGTGTCATGTGACTCATTAGTGTTATAGGGTCTCAGGTGTGACTGGGGAGCAGTTGTGTTAAATTTGGTGTTATTGCTATTACACTGTCTCATACTGGTCACTGGAAGCTCAACATGGCACTTCATGGGAAAGAACTCTCTGTGAACCTGAAAAAAAGAGTTGTTGCAAAGCCCATGGTGGCAAAGCCCATACAATGGTTAAGCAAGACAGGTTCCATTTAGAACAAGCCAAACCATGGTCGACCAAATAAATTGAGTGTGCGTCATATTCAGAGATTGCCTTTTCAGAATAGACGCATTGCTGCAAAGGTTACAGTGGATCAGCTTGTCAGTGTTCAGATCATATGCCACACACTGTATCAAATTGGTCTGCTTGGCTGTCATCCCAGAAGGAAGCCTCTTCTAAAGATGATACACAAGAAAGCCCACAAACAGTTTGCTGAAGACAAGCAGACTAAGGACATGGATTACTGGAACGATGTCCTGTTCTCTGAGATCAAAAGTAACGTATTTGATTCAGATAGTGTCAACCGTGTATGGTGGCCAGGCCCGGACTGGCCACAGGGCAAACCGGGCATTTGCCCGGCGGGCCGCTGGGGTCCGGGCCGCAGGGCCGGCTTGGATCGCCCGCCGAGGGGACCAGTGTTTCCCCCCCCCCCGGCGGGCCCCGAGTCCCGGCGCCGGTCTGTGGCGCGCACAGTGGCTCACAATGGTCGCATCAGCGACCGGACCCCTGTACCAGGGGGCTGATAGGCCCCCTAGCCACATGGTGCACGGCCGGGATTCAATGACCCAGCCATGCAGCCATCACGGCTGCCGCCTGCACCGAGCGGTGTGAGCAGCGGCCGAGGCTGAACAGCTGGGATCTACTGATCCCGTCTGTTCAGCTCCCAGCAGGCTGCAGGGCAGGCGCGCGATGTGATGACGTCATCGCGCGCCCGCTCCGCGTCCTGCACACTGCTGCCGGCGGCCTCCGGGGAAGAAGATAGAAGAGGAAGCAGAGACCTCAGGTAAGTATAGTTTTTACTTATTTTTTAAAAACTACTGCCCTGGCTACCTGTATACCTGCCTAGCTATATACCAGCCCTGTATACCTGCCTAGCTATATACCAGCCCTGTATACCTGCCTAGCTATATACCAGCCCTGGCTACCTGTCCTGCTAGCTATAACCACCCTGGCTATACGCTGTATACCTTCCTAGCTATATACCAGCCCTGTATAACTGCCTAGCTATATACCAGCCCTGGCTACCTGTATACCTGCCTAGCTATATACCAGCCCTGGCTACCTGTATACCTGCCTAGCTATATACCAGCCCTGTATACCTACTAGCTATATACCAACCCTGGTACCTTCTCTAGCTATATACCAGCCTGTATACCTGCCTAGCTATATACCAGCCCTGTCTACCTGTATACCTGCCCTGTCTACCCCTGTATACCTGCCCTTCTAGCTATATACCTGCCCTGTCTTACCTGTATATACCAGCCCTGTCTAGTTGTATACCAGCCCTGTCTAGCTGTATACCTGCCCTTCTAGCTATATAACCTCCCTGTCCTAGCTTATACCGCCCTGTCACTGACTTGATATGCCTGCCCTGTCTACCGTATAGTGGCCCTGTCTATATACTGGCCCTGCCTGACTATATACTGGCCCTGCCTGGCTACATACTGGCCCTGCCTACCTACATACTGGCCCTGCCTGCCTACATACTGGCCCTGCCTGCCTACATACTGGCCCTGACTGCCTACATACTGGCCCTGACTGCCTACATACTGGCCCTAGCTGGCTAATTACAGCCCCTGGCCCTACCTGGCTAATTACTGCCCCTGGTCCTACCTGTCTAATTACTGGCCCTACCTGGCTAATTACTGGGGGCAGCCCTAGCTACCTGGCTGATTACTGGGGGCAACCCTAGCTACCTGGCTAGTTACTGGGGGCAGCCCTAGCTACCTGCGGGCAGCTAGCTACCTGCTAGTTACTGGGGGCTAATTACAGGGGTAGGCCCTGTCTACCTACCAAATTAATGGAGAAGGCCCTATTTACCTAACTATTGGGGTCTACCTATTAACATGCCACTTATCTGACATTTTTTTAATTTCTAATTTTTAGGGTCTAACATAGCTGTTTGGGGAATTGATAGGAAAGTGCTGGAAAAGAGAGGAGTCTAAGATGTATTTGTGGTAAATTCTACAGAGACGAGTAGTGGCCACTAGAAGAAGACATTGCATGCTGTACCGGACAGAGAAAGAAATGGAAGGGAACGACTCATCAGGGATGAAGTCATGGAGGTTTGGGCCAGAAGAGACGAAAAAGAAGAGAACAACTCCCATCAGAGATGACGTCTCCTGTGAGTCCCTGCTGTCAGGGGTAAGTTTACTTCTGTGTTGAGTCAGTGCTGTATTCATGTGATGGTGACCTGACTACTGGTGATGTGATTGGTTGTAGGTTATGTTGGTGCTTATGTAGTGTCAGTGTAGGCTTGTCCCTGATTGTAAAGTGCACACCTGACTCTGTGATGAGGGGTTTCTCTGCACCACTGTTTCTTTCTTGCTTGTGTGTAGGCTGCTTTCACACGGAGCGGTTTTGATGTGTTTTTGGTGCATTTTTTGTGTAGAAATGTACAGCATTAACTGCTCTGCCTTTCTGCACAAAAACGCACCAAAAACACATCAAAAACACTCCGTGTGAAAGCAGCTTTATAGTGTAGTTTATTTTAGAAAGTTGCGAGGTGCGAGAACAAGGGGAATTTTTTAAGCGGACATTGTATATGGGCTGGTGGGGGCTTAGTGCCAGGGCTGATTTTTATTCCCAGTCCGGCCCTGATGGTGGCAATCAGTTGAGGAGTACAAAGTCAAATGTGTCTTGCCTACAGTTAGGCTTGGTGGTGGGAGTGTCATGGGTGGGGAGCTGCATGAGTGAATTGGCTTTGGGGAGCTACAGTTTATTTAGGAAACCATGAATGCCAACATGTGACATACTGAAGCAGAACATGGTCTCCTCCCTTCAGTAAATGGGCCATATGGCAATATTTCAACATGATAACCAGCGGCGTCGCTAGGTAGTTTTGTTCGGGGCACAAGCCCCGGACCAGACTCCCTGTGCCCCGAGTCTCAGAGCGTCCGATTCCAGGTCATTACTATGACCTGTAGAGCCGACAAGCTGTTCCACTGTGTGTGCGTCCCCATGATGCACATACAATTCAGAGCAGCAGCAGCTATGTGTAGGCAGAGAGGGGGAGGGCGACTGCCGGGGATGACAGGAGCTCAGGAGGGAGGAGGGGCGCCGGCTGCTCACACTGTGAAGTGAGTCAGGAAGCAGGCACTGTCCGGCCGTGAGAGGCTCCGCCACCTGCTGTGCTATTATCTCGCGCGGGGCCAGACCAGCAAGAAGGACACAAGTGAGTGAGGAGCCTCAGTGCTGAACAATAATTCTAAGTAGTGTAATAAGGGTGAGACAAAATAATGTTCCTGAATGTGAACTGTACTGAATGTGTATGCATGTGTGTATGCAAATGTGTATGTATTGTATTTATGTGTATACATGTGTGTATGTGTTTGTATAGATGTCTGTGTGTATGTTTATATGTGTATACGTGTGTGTGTGTGTGTGTGTGTATGTATTGTATGTGTGTGTATGTATGTTTGAATATATGTCTCTGTGTATGTATGTCTCTGTGTATGTACTGTATATATGTGTATGTATATTTGTGTATACACACACATATCCACAATATCACCTCATTCACATCACTAAAACATAATCCTGCCTGTGTGTCCCTTAGGCTATGTTCACACGGTGTATTGTGACATGTACAGTACGCGCCGCAATACACTGTGTGCTTCAGGAGCTAGCGCTGATCAGCACTTCTTCTCGAAGCATGTGGGAGGGGGGGCAACAGCCCGCCAGCCCCATAGACATGCATTGACATGTCACTTATCTCCCTATGCATACAATACGATCGTATTGTACGCATGGGGGGAGGACGTGTAATCCATAGTTCTATGAGAACTATGGATTACTGTAATTACGCCATGTGAACATACCCTTAGACATGTTAACTACAACCTGATGACAAATCATATTTGAATATAATTTTTATACTTGTCATTTGTCAGTGTTGCGTATGATTTTAGCTGCTGCAGCCAGACTAAGGCTATGTTCACACTGCGTAAACCGTGGGGCGCATTTCGTGGCGTATTTGCGCTTCAATACGCACGACATGCGCGCCGCAATTACTGTAATTCATAGTTCTCACAGAGAGCCATGAATTACATCTCGTCTCTCCCGTGCGTACAATACACATATATTGTACACCGGGGGAGAGAAGTGACGTCACTTCTTCGCGGCACTGATAGTGGAGGTGAATGGACCGGCCCCCTCTGTGCTTGGAAGTATGGGCTGAACAGCATGTACTTCCAAGACACATCGTGTACAGCCCTAAGGGTATGTTCACACAGCGCATGGTGGCACAGACCTGTGCGCACCGTTATACGCCTGCTGTTGGAAGTACGTGCTCTCCAGTGCGTAATTTCAGCAGCGCTCCGGCCACCTCCCATCCATTTTCACTTTCCCCCTGAAAGAAGTGGCATGTCACTTATTTTTACGGGCGGGTTCTGTGTGCAGGGAAAACAGGTAATCCTAGCCCTCACCGCTATGATTTTACCATATTTGTGGGGCGAACTTTGGCCGCATTACAATACAGTTATGCCCCACAAATACGCTGTGTATGTGCACATAACATAATGTTGGTCCGTACTTTGGCGGGTAATTGCACTTCAATACACCCGAAGTACGGGCCAACATTATGGTAACTCATAGATGTCACTGAGAGCAACGATTAACTGTTCTTGGGAGAATAAATATTAGTGGGAGCTTCAGAGGGATGCGCTGGCCACAGTTTTTTCTCTGTAAAAACACATGCCGCGGTTCATGGGGCGTAAAAAACGCCGTGTGAACCCCGCACTACTGAGCAAAACTTAACACAGGGCCCGGGCCCCGGATGTTTTGGGACCCTAGCAACGCCCCTGATGATAACAACCCTAAACACACCTCCAAACACACCGCCTGGCTTGCTAAAGGAAATGAGGGTAAAGGTTCTGGACTGGTCAAGCATGTCTTCAAACTTTAATCTGATTGAGCATCTGTGTGTCATTCTCAAACAAAAGGTGGAGGAGTGCAAAGTCTCTAACATCCACCAGCAATGTGATGTCGTCATAGAGGAGTGGAAAAGGATTCCAGTGGCTGCAACCTGTAAAACTCTAGTGAACTCCATGCACAAGAGAGTTAATGCAGTGCTGGAAAACAATTATGGCCACACAAAATATTGGCACTTTGGGCACGTTTTGTCTAGTTTCACTTAGGGGTGTACTCACTTTTGTTGCCAGCGGTTTAGACATTGATAGCTGTGTGTTGAGTTATTTTGAAGGCACACCAAATTTACACTGTTATACAAGCTGGACACTGACTACTTTACATTGCATCAAAGTTTCATGTCTTCAGTATTAGGCCCCGTTCACACGGCTTATTCTGCCACGGATTGGCGCTGCAGTACGGCGCCAATCCGCGGCAGCAATTACGGTAATCCACTGCTCTCATTGAGAACAGTGGAATCCGTCGCTCCTCCACGCTCGGCGAATCCGCCGCGGGGGGAGAAAGTGACATGCACATTATTTACGGCGCGGACGTGCCGTAAACAATGCATTGTCTATGGGGCCGGGAGCGGCGCCCCGCCGCGCTCCGCCCCGCCCCCGTCCCGCCCCTTATTCACGGCGGATTTGTGCGCTCAATACGGCGCACAAATCCGTCGGGAATAAGCCGTGTGAACACGGCCTTAAGGAGTTGTAATAAAATATTTACAAAAACGTGAGGGGTGTATTCACTTTTGTGAGATACTGTATATGTGGAAAGGTTAATTGAAAGTAGTTGTCTACATGTCCTGTATAGAAAAAGAGTAAGGGTAAGTTCACATGGCTAAATTGCAGGGCATACGGAATACTGATCGGTGCATACTCCCGCGACGCGGAGGAGGGGGGGCGGCAGCGCGCCGGCCCTAAAGACATGCATTACATGTCACATCTCCCCGGGCATACATGCAATCGTATTGTACGCCCAGGGAGAGGAGGCGTAATCCATAGTTCTCTATGAGAACTGTGGATTATGGCAATGATTGGGGAACGTTTCGCTCGTATTAGAGCGCAGTACGCCGTGAAATACGTGGTGAAATGGACCCCAAAATGAGCCGTGTGAACATACCCTTACCCTTAGAAAAAGCTCCTGGTGGGCTCATAGAACTGCAATCCTGCAATGGTTGGGGTAATCCACTATATATAGCTCTAACATACAGCTGTGACTCAGTGGCATCCTTAATACATTTTAAAAAATGTATATGACATGGTAAGGCCCCGTTCACACGGCTTATTGCCGACGGATTTGTGCGCCGTATTGAGCGCACAAATCCGCCGTGAATAGGGCGGGAGGGGAAAGCGGGGCCGGAGCGCGGCGGGGGGCGCCGCTCCCGGCCCATAGAAAATGCATTGTTTACGGCGCATACGCGCCGTAAATAATATGCATGTCCTTTCTCCCCCCGCGGCGGATTTGCCGAGGGGGAGGAAAAACGGTTTCCCAAACTGTTTCAATGAGAACAGTGGATTACCGTAATGACTCCGACGGATTGGCGCCGTATTGAAGCGCAAATCCGGCGCGGAATACGGCGCCAATCCGTCGGCAAATAAGCCGTGTGAACGGGGCCTAAATGTCTTTTATTGTATTCAGCTCTACCAAAAAACATGACTCTCTGTGCTATTTCAAACAGCAGAACTCAACAAATATCACCAAAGCAGAGGCAAAAATGACACCCTTGTTCAGCTAATGGGGGGTCTTTGGATTTGTTTATCTAATGGGCTGGAAACGTTCCCTGTGGATACAGTAACTCTCCAAACACCTTGTGAAGAAGCCTAAGTCACAAAGAAGAAAAAGAGCAAACTGTGATGGCCGGGTGCAATGTTAGGATGGAGATTTACCTGCATTTTTCACTTTACAACAATCAAGCATTTAAGATATTCAAGAGTAATCTATTATTCCATCTGGTACTGTGGGTTACTCCAGTCAAGATCTATGAAGTTTGTTGGTGGATTGTTAATGGTTATGAATAGTGTTGAGCGATTTTTATCGACAAAGTTGAAATCTGCAAGGTTTTTATGGTGATCGAAATTTTCAGATCATGAGATAATTAAGGTTAAAATTCTGTGCATCAACTATTAAGATCGCGCCATTTTCGGCGGCCTTCCTGTATTTGGCAGCCAGCAAATCAAGAATACAGAATAGAGCAGGGTGAGATGTGTGTGTACGTCATGACTGGGATGTGTTTTGGTTGCGATTGGCTGGAAAATCACATGGGACCTCGTATTACTTAGAACAGCGTGTTCCTGTTCATGCCTTAGTGTCTCTCAGCGTCTATTAGGATTGGACGTGCGCTCTGCCTGTGGCCAAACAGCTCAGCGAAATTATTCTATTTCTTCACAAGAGCACAGAAACCTCTATAATTAGCTGTGATCATTCTAATTTCAGTAAGATTAGAGATTGGAAGATTTTATGTAGTTAGCTAGGAATTTTAAAGCTGCATCTACCGCTGTAAAAGTCACGGGGAGAACAAACAAAAACAAAACAAAAAAAAACAAACAAGGGGGGGGGGGCCTCGCGGCGAACACAGGCAAGCTCTTATCTATATAGAACACTGGATAATAGTTCATCCAAGACTTAGTGTAGACATTGCACTGCAATATCTTTATATTATCGTTTGCATTGAAATATTTCTGGATATTGGGCAGCCTGAACTTATATTGGATACACATTATTTATAGTAACTGCATGTCCTCTGTGTTAGGTGCAAAACTCCACTTTTATTATCAGTATTACATTTTCAGATAGGTGTTCATTTTCAATTTTACCCATTCCACCATGTGTTTATATATCCACTTGCAAGTTAAATTACAATACAGCATCTTGTAGTCAGCACTGGTGTTTGTTGCCAAAATTACCGTGTATCATACGTAAAATAAAAAGATACGTGTTTTTTTTTACTTTTTCGGACACATCTTTGTTTATTGCAGCATCATCCAAGTTAATCTTAAAAACAGCAATTCTATAGTCACCACAGGTGAGTGAATGGTGCAAAAAAATACCGTGTAGTATACGAAAACATAACAGATTCGTGTTTTTTGTCTTTTGCGCAACCCAGCTTTTGTTCAATTGACGACAGCATCCAACGTAAATCTTAAAACAGCAATTCTATAGTCACCACAGGTGAATTGAAAGTGCAAAAAAATACCGTGTTTTATACGAAAACATAAACAGATACGTGTTTTGACCTTTTGCGCACCAGCTTTGTTCATTGACGCAGCTTCACAGTAAATCTTAAAAACAGCAATTCTTATTAGTCACCACTGGTGAATTGAAAAGGTGCAAAAAATATCGTGTATTACGAAGACATAAAAGATACGTTTGTTTTTGACTTATGCGCTCCCAAGCTTTGTTCATTGACGCAGCATCCAACATAAAATCTTAAAACAGCAATCAATAGTACCACTGGTGAATTGAAGGTGTAAAAATACCGTGTATTTTACGAAACATAACAGATACGTGTTTTGGACTTTTGCGCACCCAGCTTTGTTAATTGACGCAGCATCCACGTAATCTTAAACAGCAATTCTTAGTCAACCAAGGTGAATTGAAAGGTGCAAAAAATACCGTGATTATACGAAAACATAACGATACGTGTTTTTGACTTTTGGCACCCACAGCTTTGTTCATTGACGCAGGATCCTAATAAATCTTAAAAAACAGCAATTCTGATAGTCACCACAGGTGAATTGAAGGTGCAAAAAATACCGCTGTATTATACGAAAAACATAACGATACGTGTTTTTGACTTGGCGCAATACAGCTTTTTTTTTTGTTCGTTGACGCAGCATCCACGTTAAATCTTAAAACAGCCAATTTCTATAGTCACCACGGTGAATTGAAAGGTGCCAAAAAATACAGGGTATTATACGAAAAACATAACAGATACGTGTTTTTGACTTTTGCGCACAAGCTTTGTTCATGACGCAGCTTCCAAGAAAATCTTAAACAGCAATTCTATAGTACACCACAGGTTGATTGAAGTTGCAAAAAATACCGTGTATTATACGAAACATATCAGATTAGTGTTTTTTGACTTTTGCGCACCCAGCTTTGTTCTTTGACGCAGCTTCACGTATGATCTTAAAACAGCTATTCTATAGTCACCACTGGTGAATTGAAAGGTGCAAAAAATACTCGTGTATTTTACGTAAACATTAACAGATACTGTTTTTTGACTTTTGCGCACCCAGCTTTGTTCATTGACTCAGCATCCACGTAAATCTTAAACAGCAATTCTCATTAGTCACCACAGGTGAATTGTAAGGTTGCAAAAAATACCGTGTATTACTCGAAAAACATTAACAGATACGTGTCTTTTTTGACTTTTTGCCCATGTCCAGATTTGTTGATAGACACCTTGCAGGTTAAATTTGAATCCAGCAATTTTGTTTTGGATTAGAGGATTTGAGATAGCTGTGATTTGCCGTCTTTAATAAGAGACTTTCCAACTATTCCATACCTTCTCAAATTTTTATTTTTTCTGAACATGGAGCGAAATGCTGGTGGTAAGCGAGCAAAGAGGGGGTTAGCAATGGAGGTAGAGGTACGGAGAGAGGTGCTCCTTACAGTGCGGGCGACAACACGCATGCCCAGCGGATCGTCAGTTGCAGGACCGTCAGGCCTGTCAATCGCGGGTCAGGGCCCTGTGAATCTCAGTAACGAACATCGTCATCAATGTGTCCTTCAGATGGTTAATGCAACCTGCATCCTTGCTGTCTTACCTCCTCGTCCTCCAGTCTCGGCCACAAATGTCGTCATCAGACATCATCGGCTTTGTCCAACATGAAGCAGGCCCAAAATGTCAACTCGTGTACCCACCAATGTGGATAATCCATTGTCTGAAGGACCTCTTTGATGACAAAATGCGGTTGGGTCAGTAAGGCATTTAAAGATCAAGAGGATGATTTTGTCTGCTCTGTCGCCAGTTACTGATGCCATCAGAGGAGGTGAAGAAGCGGTCATTCGGCAAATAATACCAGGCGGTCGGCAAAGCCTTGTAGTGCCCCTTGTTGTAGACCGCAGCTTCTGGGCTGCAGAGAAGTCAGGCTCGACCAAGTACACTGTGTTGATGATGATGAGATGATAATGATGACATTGCGGATCATCCTGGTTCTTTCCGCTGATTTTTTTTTGGGCTTGCGAGCGCTTCATCAGTGGACGACGGAGGAAGACGATGGGTAGTGGTCAATACGGGTCCCGCCACCAAAATGGATGAGGGCGGTCGCAGAAGTCCGCTGATATGATTCCGCCAGCCACAGTCAGCGCAAACCCGCTCCTCGCTTATCGCCGTCAAAGCGTCCAGGAACTCTCAAGCCTGGGGCTTCTTTGAGCTATGCTATGATTCATCCACACGATGTCATATGCCGCCTTTGCAGTAAAAAGATAAGTTGAGGCAAGACCTTAAGTGGTTAACCACTCCAACATGTCTAGTCACATGCAGCGATTGCATGAGATTGTAATGGAGGGAAACACTTGGCCAAAAAAAGGCAATACCGACTCCGGGCCTCCAAACCACTGTCACACCTCTGTCTCCGCCTCATCCGTCCTCCGCACCACCAAAGCGTTACCTCAGCTGCCCATGTCTCTCAGAGTCATGATCAGGGATCAGCCTCCGCTTCAGCCTCCACCATCGCCCGAGTACCACCAGCACCAACAGAGACCCATCCTACCCCTTCTCCTTCCGCCAGTTTGACGACCTGCATGCGTACTGCGGCAAGTCTAGAGGCCAGGCCTTCTGTCTTCAGTTTGGAGCGAAGAACACACTTAACCCAAACCATCCCTAAGCCAAAAAAGCCCCCCCACCGAATGTCGGCATTGCCAGGCATTTGGCCTGGAAATGTTGCTTTCCGTACTGGTGGACAAGATGGTTCCGCCACGGTCATGGCCTCGGCCTGTCCCCTATTTCAGATGCCGGCAGGCATTTCTTTGCCAGAAAGCCGTCCCTGCCCTGGCCAGCCACGGTCATCTTAAATTTCAAGCGCGTTGTCTGGCATCTGTGTCCTGAAAAGTGTCCATCTCACCACCTGACCACTTGGACTAGTAAGTACGGCCAAGGCCGCTATATTCTCTGTGACAGCTCATGGGGGAGCTGGAAGTGGATGTCTTCTGGGGGTGGATCGGTGGCTCTCAGGCTCGGGACACGCTCTTCAAAAACCGCAGGGATGGTGCAGGGTCTTCCCCCAAGGTCCTCTGGTGGCATCACGTGCCCAGAGACTACCAGGCAGTGTTGAAATTTAATCAGCCTTGGAGAACGTCCACACACTAGGTCAGGAGCTGTGGACGGCTCTCCGCAACGAGACAGAGCGCTGGCTGGGGTGACTAGAACCTTGTGCCAGGCAAGGTGGTGTGCGATAACGGGCGAAATATGTGGCCAACCATTAAGTCGTAGGCTGGAGCACCATCCCTTGCCGGCACATGTCATGAATCCTTGTCGTCCAGAAATTTCTAAAGAGCTACCCGGGTCTGGACTGCCTGCTGATGAAGGCTCGAGGTCTGATGTACGCACTTCCGCCGTTCACACCCTGCTTCGTCCCGCTCGCGCATTGCAGCGTCAGCTCGGCCTCCCCGTCAACCGTCTCATTGTTGACGTGGTAAACACGCTGGAATTCCACCTCCACATGCTCCAGCGATTGTGGCAGCAGCGGCAATGCCATTACGCAGTTCGAAGTGACACATTGGACTGACAAGACAGCGGTCGCGGAACCTCGGGGTGTTGGCCACCGGAGGTGGAGGCAGTGTGAAGAGCTCTTGAACCTCCTGGCCAGTTTGTAGAAGCCACAAAATGGTAAGTGCGGGACGATGCCACTTGTCAACATGAGCATTGTGGTGATCTTAGTTCATGGAACGATCGTTGGGCACTCTGAAACATCAGGTCCCGCCAGCGACGGAGGAGGAGACAGACACAGATGCAGAACGGAGCCTTTCTCTCCACAAGGCCCGACAGTTTCTCAGATTTTTTCGGGTCTTCGATTAGGCAGTGGTTCAGGGTCCAGAGCTAGTGCAAGGTGGCACCTCCGCTCTCAGGGTGCGATCATCTGAGGCAATCAGGGCTGTGTTGGATGCTGTGGGAGGGAAGCGGAGGAGGAGGTGGTATTCCTAGAAACCGACGTCCCTGCCGTGGAAGAGGTTGGGGTGAATTTGAGACTGGTGAGGAAGATGAGTTTGCTAGTGCCCCTCAAACCTGAGGCTTGGGAAACTAAGGCTCATCTCTCACATGAGTGCTTGATGATCCATTTCCTCCAACATGTCTTTCGCATTAAGGCCATCATAATGAACATCCAGTTACTGGGTGGCCACCCTCCTGGACCCGGTACAAAAAACAAAAACTCAGCACTTTCCTTCCACCCACCAAATAGAGAGTAAAATGCAGGAAATGGATACCTTGCTGATTGATCAACTGGAGACATTCTGTTGCGTCTGCTTCAGTTCTCAAATGTCCGGTGGAACAACGCAGTGGACGTGACAGCAGTAGAGTTGCCAAGTAGCCGTAGCGGCAGCAGAGGCAGAGCAGGCAAGGAGGCAGAAGCCTAAGGGGGGGGCGACTATGGCATCTTTATTTACAACCTCACCAAGCATGCCCAATGCAGGCCACCCTTACAACACACAGAGACCAGCTTAGATCTTGGTGCACGACTATCTGCGTCTCAACACCGATGTTTTTTGGGATGTGTTACGGGACCTAATAGACTTCTGGTATCCAAATGGACGTATGGCTCGAGCTGGCTCGCCACGCCATAGATGGTGTTGTCCTGACCAGCAGCCAGCGGTCATATCTGAGCGGACCTTCAGCACAGCCGGAGGAAGTAATACTGACAAATGGCATCCCGGCTTTCCACAGATAATGTGGATCGTTTGACTTTCATCAAGATGAATCAGGCATGGATCTCTGTTGATGTTGTGGAGGGGCCCCCAAATTGCCGGAGGGTCACCGATTAGATGCTGGTCTTACTTCACATTCCTCTCACAACAGTATTGGTCATCTTGAAAAACTTATTTTTTAAATGATCATTTCTTACTGCAATTTTTATCTCAATTCCCCAACAGTTCATTTTGCTGTTTTGCTGTGAGGAGGACTAAAAGAACATAGTTTTATGACAAAACCATATTCCATTTACTACACTTTCATCTTAGAATTTTTCACATTGGTCAATGGTTTTAGGGTCATGTTGCCTCCCCAATTTTTTAACTGTGGCTGAGAAGTCATATTTATAATTTTTTGGGGTCATGTTGCTGTGAGATACAAGCATAATCATGGTCCTTTGGAACAGAAATGTGGATTTAAGTGGCATTTACTCCTTCCCAATTTTTAACAGTGGCTGAGAAGTTCTTTTTTATAATTTTTGGGGTAATGTTGCTGTGAGATACAGCAATAATCATGGTCCTTTGTAACAGAATGTTGTTCTATGTGGCAATATCTCCTTCACATTTTTTAACAGTGGCTGGAAGTCATTTTTATTAATTTTTTGGGTCATGCTGCTTTGAAATGCAGCAATATCCAGTTCCTATCTAAAAAATTTTGTTTCTAACAGACATTGTCTTCACAATTGTACTAATTGGCTCAAGGGTCATGCTTTTGAATTTTTGGAGGCATTTTGCTGTGACATGCAGCTATTTATTCAGGTCCTCTATTCTAAAAAATTTTGTTTCTAAAGACATTTGTTCTTCACAATGGTCAAGAGTGGCTCTAGGGTGATGTGCTGTCAGAAACAGGAATAGGTCGGACAACTGTTAATGGGACAACATTTTGCAAAATGGCTTGTTTTTGCAAGTTACTTTAACATAGCTATCAATCCTGTATTGAGACAACCCATTTAATACAATTAAAAAGAGAAAAAAAAACATGGTGGGTTTCCTCCGTTTTTAAAATGGTTTTCTTAAATTAAAGTACTAAAAAACTTGCTGACAAAATAGTGAAAAAAAAAATTTCCTCTAAATTTGTACAAGGGGGGTCAGGAAATTTGCCAGATGTGGTTATTCAGAGGACTGGGTTTGGGAGCAGGACAGGAACAAAAGTAAGAGCCCCATTTTCCGCAGTTGGTAAAATGGGGAAAAAGAATGGCAAGATAAAGGGCACCTGGGTGTAAAGGAGCGTTAACCACCAGTAATTTCCAAGTGAAGCTCAATTGGTCCACATCTACGGGGGGGAAAGTGTCCCCAAGGTTTTGGGACTGGTTGGGAAGGTGGAGTTCTCCACTTCCGCTTCTGCACTCGCTTAGCCAACAGTTTTTTTTGCTGCGTTCAGGGCATTTTAACCGCGTTTTAAATAGATGCGGACGCCAGTCTGGGCTTCACGCCCCCCTGTAACTCGGCCCTGGGTTTGCTGTGGCCAGGACGGTATAGTCAATGTCGTGAAAATAAATGGGGGTTAAAAGCCCCTTTTTTCCCGGATTTTAAATCGGGGGGTTTTTATGAGGTTTGGGGCTCATGCTGTGGCCCGGAAAGGGTTAGTCAATGCCCAGTGAAATAAAAGGGGGTTTAAAAGACTCCTTTTTCTGGCCTTTTTAAATGTGTGGGTATGCGGGTTTTGGGGGCTCATGCTGGGGCCCCAGGACAGGTTGTAAAGCCCAGGAACAAAAAATGGGGGTTGAAAGACCCCTTTTTCCGGCACTTTTTAAAATGTGGGGGTTATGCGGGTTTTGGGGGGCTCATGCTGTGGCCCGGGGACGGGTATATCAATGTCCAGTAAAACTAAAATGGTGGTTGAAAGCCCCTTTTTTGCGGCCTTTTTAAATCTGGGGGTCAGGGGTTTGGGGTCAGTGCTTTCCCGGAAGGTATAGCAATGCCCCAGTTCAAGTAAGTGAGGGTTAAAATCATACTCCCTTCTGGCCTTTTTAATTTGGGGTGATGCAGTTTAGGGTCAGGCTGTGGTACAAAAAGGGGTAGTGAAGGGTGCGTGTTTTTTTTTCAGTGGTTTTTAAAACAAAAGTGTGTTCCCTAAGATGTGCACGATCCATTTGACTGTTGTGGATGTTAATTCCAGCTTCTCCAGCCTTTTTGGGGGGTGAAAGAATGAAGGTGTTGTTTCTCTCCCCTAGTTTAATGGTCATCGTTTTTAAAACGATGTCATATCAAAACCTTATCGATTGGGGACCCCAAATTCGACTTCGCCCGATGTCGATAGCCAACGTAATCGCTCAACACCAGTTATGAACCAAGAATAATATTAGTGTAATGATGGTTAATTGTTTAACATCTTGACAGAGTCATTTTTCAGATAAATATAACATTTAGCTTCAGTTTTGTTCATGTTTGCAGTTTTTAGCGTATAAATGGGAGATTTGTATACATAATTACCATGTTACAATAACCTTCTGTATTTAACCTTGTTAGATTGCTGTTAGCATTTATTTTTATTGTTAATGGCAGCTGTGAGTGGGACTAATGGATAATGGAACTTATTGTTGAGCATTCTGTAAGCAATTAGCTCATATTTAACTAGGCCTGTGCTGATGCTACATAAACAATTACATATTAATATATTTGTGTCAGCAATAATAAGTAATGCTTTCTAGGAAGGAGAAAAATAAGCATTCTCATGTATGTAACAACATAAACAAGTCTCACAAGAGACTCAAAAAAAAGTTTGAAGCTCAGAACTTTGGAGGTCGGCTTCATCTTTATAGTTTAATGTTTCTATCCTCAATTCCTGTCCAACGGAAATGTAACTTTAATAGCTCAATATATAAATATTTTTCAGGTGTTCTTTGTCTCTTATGATTCTAAACTTTAGATTTTTTAAAGGGGTTTCCCTACAAGGGTTGCTTTTTTTTGTTAAAATCTTGCAAAAAAAGTCACTTAAAAATATGTTTCCCTTTTAAAAATATCCTACCTTTTTCTGAGATAACCCTCTTGTTGGGTGCATCAGCTCCTCAGGTTACTATGCTCGCCCGTTTTAGTTTTTCCCCTAGGCTGCCCCGCCTGGTTGTTTAGCACAGGGCCCGGGTTTTACAGCCTAGTGGAAGCCAGTAAACACGCCCCTGAATTTTAAAATGAAAAATGAAACAGGACTGAGGTAAGGGAATCAATGTAGTAAGACAACCCCCTTTAAAGGTCTTTTAAAACAATATTTTTTGCATCCGCAAAAATTTTGCTTAGAAAGATGGGCAAATACTGTACCTTCCTGTTCCTCTTATTTGAGGAATTGAGGACCAGGAATATAGGGCTACAGAGGTTCTAATGTTGTCGACCATGGATTTGGATCTTCCAAACCCTACCATCTTGCAGCCATAGTTTCACAATCTTACCAAAAACACAAGAAAAGAAAAATGTGTCATAAATAAATATGAACTTAAAGGGGATTTCCCATCTAGCTGTTTCACAGAGACAGTTTCAGGCTCCCGCTTCCTGTTCTACAGCAGTGGCTGTCATTTCAGCTCGGTCTTTCTACTGTGTTGTTGGAGGGGGCATGGTAATGTAGGGGGGTTAAATTTGTCAGTAAAAAAGATAAAAAAGTCCAGCTGTGATAAAACATGGAGGGATAGTTGTTGGAAGGATGCCGCACCATGTGGGATGTGTTGAGATATCCAAGG